>JAVXUP010003171.1:0-81848 GCA_033070095.1 Escallonia herrerae | reverse complement strand
GAGGTGGAAGGAGAGGAAGGAGCGCTGATGAGGTGGTGGTTGTGGTTGACAGGTTTGGCTGTTGATTAGAGTGATGAGATTGTGGAATTTGAGAGGAAAATTTCGGAGGTGTGGAGGTTTGAAGAGAGGGTGAATTTGGATTTGGCAGGCCAAGCCTGGCTGGTGATTGTACAATTTGGTGTGGAACATTTTGTAGCATTTTGGACTTTCTCTATCCGTCAAAGAAACCTTATGGGAACTGTGGTTAAAGACAGAAAGATTGGAGTTAGAAAGTGATCTGAAGCTGAAAATGTAATTTGCAACATAAAAATGTTCCATGAAAACCATATTGATACAGTTGAAGACCGTTATCAAGCACTTCTATTATTAGACATACTGAAGACTATCCAAATACGACTTTTTAATTAGACAAAAAGTAAAAACGAAAAATATACATGATCTTCTGTCTGAAAGTATTATTATGGTCCAATTAACATAGAAAACAACCACATGTACTGGATCAGTTCAACTTTTAAAAAGAGTTTTATCATCAGACATATCCACCAAAAAATTCTCAGCTAGTAAAATATTCTTCAAAGAATAAAAAAGACAAGCTGCACGCAGCCTCATAAGAAGTGCTTAGAAGAAAAATCCTCCACTGGGTGAGACACTGTTATCATTACAAATCACGCGACAATGATGAACAGTCAAAGACATTAGGCTCAATTTTTGCAAAAGTGCATGAAGTGGTGGTAGAACTAAGGAAGGTTTATTTTAAGCATGCAACTAATCTCAGCATGACTATGGCACCCATTCCTGTCATTTACACCCAAAAATCAAAACAAACTAGCTCAGATTATCTTTAAGCAGCATTTACAGATCAACAATAAAGATGCAAACTATAGAAACCCTCAATATGGACAGTTGTTCTGGTGCATGTTCACAATGCAGTATCAAATGCATTATCAAACATAAGTATATAGTGCTCTATATGGACAACGCTTGAGGAATTCTTGTTCCCTCATCAATTGAGCAAAATTGATAGCAGAATTACTTTAATACTTAAAAACAAGCTATAAGCTGTGCGGATACCACATGGCTGCGTATCCGCGGATATGGCATTTTTTAAAACTACAGAGTACGGATGCAGCGAGGATACATCAAATGTTCTATATATTTTTCTAACTATGTATAGTTACTACTTAATTTCTAAACAAAAACAGGGATCATTACACAGTTGAGACAGTGCATAAAAGGAAATATAATGCAAACTAAACCATTCTACAATACAAGCAAATACATAACAACAACCACCAAATACATCATAATAAAAGTAGCAAACTTCCAAAGGGGTGTAGTGCCGTGATTGGGTGAGGATTTTGGTTGTCATTCATAGCTCCAAACCAACTGAAATCATAAACAACAGAAAAGAAGAGCACTACCCCGAGACCCCAACCGAAAATATTGCTTGACAACCTATTAATGTCCTACGACATAGAGTACTAAGACAAGAAGAATGAGAGAAGGTAAAGCTTCTCTGAAAGAAGATTAGAAAATAGAACAAAACGAGAGTTAGGTAGACGAATCAGGAGACTCACCTGCCAGTGGTCGCCGGACGTCGCTGGTGTCGCCCGTCGTTGCCTTCGCCGTCGCTCTGCCTCTCTCTACCCTGTCTGTTCAGACATTTAAGCCCTAGATCTTAATGCCGTTAGTTTTCAATTGTGTGTACGCTATATAGTTTATGTTTTGACCCCAAAATATTCTCTTAATTCTTTTTATCCTTTAAGTAATAAGTAAAATTTATATGAATCCTTGCATTTTTTATTTTTTTTGAAAAGGTAAGAAATATATATCATCTAAAAGGCAATTTGAGATCAACAACCCTAATCTCCTGAGCAAACATCACGCATTTATTTACAAAGCAATATCTTGTCAGAATATACAAGAAAAAAATAATGAAAACACACTATATACCGATCATAGCAAGCAAAAAACACACGGTGTGTCTTCAAACTCTGGAAGGCTCCGAACTTGTATTCCACCATTCACAGTGATTAAAAAAGTGTGCATGTGCCTCCCGGGATGCCAAGCCCCCTGCTAGATCCTGATGCTAATTCCTGCTATGCGAAATATATACATCATGTGTATCCTGACTAACTTTATACAGGTCAAAAAATATAGTGGCCACTTGCGGCGGAATATAGCTCTCTCCTGAAATATGTGCAAATAACCGTTGATTAGAAAGACAAATATGAACATGTAAAAAGCGATGTGAGATGAGCCAAAAAAGTAAATGCTACACAACTAAGGCATGTACAGATAGAGCATCCCCCACGTAGGGCAGTCTCATAAGCGTGCCCATTGGCTTAGAATAATCATCAAGGACAACTATGGCAAACCCAAATCGTCGAGGATGACTTCTAATTAAAAACTGCTCCTAGATAGCAGTGCACAATCTTTACTGGAAATAGGCAAGAACAACGACGTTGGGTCTGTAATTTATAAGCTAGGGGAAGGATGCAAAGATTATGGTCTCTATGACACCCCGACATACACCTCACAAAGGTAGGAGTACGAGAAATATCTCAAACTAGCTCTCGTATCCTATACAATATATTGTAAGGTAAGAAGGCAGTTTGTTAGAAAATAGCATCATTTCTGCCCAGCCAAATTATCCATAACGTAACTGCAATCCACAAAAAACTGTGGTGGAATGGAATTCGTAACAGAGGTTTAGCCAGCCAATGGCATAACCAGTCATTCCCATCAAGCTGTAGAATCTTGAAGAAGATAATACCTATCGGTAAAGCAAACCAAACACACCTCAAGTTGTGAAAAACAGATGACTGTTGCTCTCCAGATGTGAAGAACAAAAAGGACACGCTGCATTGATATGACATTTTTTAAGGAGTAGGGCATCCCTTAATGGCAAACATTTATGCATGAACTATCATAAGAAGGTGATATTCACAGGAAAGGGAGTTTCCATAAACACTGCCAGACTGCAGGAAGAGTGTTCCTGGCCATTACACTCAAACCCAGCGAGGTAACAGGGAGATCCGGTAAAGCCCGGATAGCGTACGTAAATTTAATCGAGAAATCACCGTCATCAGTACTAACCCATTCTTGAGAATCCTCCATGCCTTCATGTGATGGGTAGATACCAAGAACACGTACGAGTATATTCAACGGAAAGATAGATCGCAAGATGCCAGGATCCCAAACAAACGATTATGGGCAAAATAATAGATAGACAAATACATAGCTAGACGCATTTTGTCTATACTCTAGTAGCTGAGAGGGAGCAATTCCTTGTATCCAATAACCTTCCCATATTGAAATAGATTTTCCATTTCCATATGAATCCTTGCTACGTCTCAACCTTAGTCAAAATAAAATCGATATTCAAAACAAATCAAAAAAATAATTTAAAATTAGATGATGACATGCATTCACTGCCCACACATGCCGCACCTGACTCGTACCCGCACTCAACCTACACCGGGTGTTTCATCCTATTTGGCACACGTGTGCTTAATAAATGAAGGGTAAATACTGTTTATCCCCTTATAATTATAAGTTAATATGATAGGACCCCTGTGGCTTCGACAATAATTATGTACTTCGTTAACCTCTTTAGGTGCTGCTAATGAAATGTAGAAATTACTCTCACTAAGAAAAGCCAAAGAATAGAGCTTGACAATCAGCTAGGCTGTGTTTTGGTTAGCATTTTTGCGTTTCCACTTCGTTGTCCGGTCTTACAATTCTAAATTCAAACAAAATAATTTTTTATACCTTTCCATATAATGAATTTTGTATATTTACTATGGGATGCATCTAAAGACTAACTTCGGTCCATTCCCTGTTATGTTTGTGATGCTAAGAAGTAGGGTCGTTGTATACATGAAGATGTCATAAAGATAAGGTCCAACTCAAATGTCAAGTGTGATTGCATGAGACATTGCAATAACAGGAGCAAGGGAATGAACCGAGGTGGCCAAGGCGGATCTTGAAGACTGGCAGTGCTACAAAGGGGGGAGGTGCGAAGAGAGTAGAGGTACTGCAGTCCAAAAACCAGTGTCAGGTCCAATGCAAAGGTCTGGTGTTGAATTGAACAACTCTCTCCTTTGAGGTCTCTAAGCCTGAGATTTGAAGTAGGAAGATGAAAATGTGAAGTATTATACAAAATAGTTCTCAACTCCGGTATTTATAAGAAGATGAGAATAGCTCATCTCTAGGTGCTCTTTGAAAGTAACACCTTGTTGAGGGTGTGCAATATGCATGTGTTTTGTCGTACCGCCGTATTGACTTGTTTTGTTCCATACAGTTGCGTTATGTTCACCCGAGAAGTCTGGCACACACAATACCAGTGTGATGGAGTAAACCTCGATCCAACCATTTGTTCGATACCCTTGCCGAGTCCCATGAAAGTGACGCAAAACCGAAAAAGCATGCGCACGACCGAAGGCGCACTGCGCACAATGCTCTCCGAATAGATAGTTGTAACTCGCATGAATTTCTTCACCTCGTTTCTCATTTTTCGAGTTTGCCGCTATTAGTTAATCTAAGATGTCCCAGACAAAATGCATCTATTGCAAGGTCCTTTTTTGAAGGCCGAGATGTTCCTCTGCCTGTAGTTTCCTAGAACATTTATGTTCTTTGATTCTCCTAACCTCTATGCAGACAGAAAGAAAGAAAAATACGAGGTCGTAACAATATATAACATCAAGTTCGTGCCAACAAGTCATGTTATTGAGCGTGTGCAATGCACGTACATTGGGTTATCGCTTGGCTCTTCGTGGGGGTGCCATAACGAAGATCACAAAAAGTGTGGATTAATCTCCAAATTTGTCTTTCGACGTGGTGGTTTGATCGAGGACTTGATAATTAAGCCCTCAAGCCAAGTCATACACAATCATATATGTGCTCAAATGATTCAACTACAAAAATGTTGTCTAACCCGAACAAATCCATCTATCAAAGTTTTGAACAAGTAGCTTTCTTTGCATTTAACAAGAGTGACTTCACTAAGAAAGAGCTGGCCACATATGCCTCCTTCAATCATATGTCTGAACTTTCTCATGTCAGAATGAGCTGCTCCATTTGCAGAAACTGAATTCTTTTAGCAAGGTGGATGAATATTCACAGGTTTGGTTGCTTTGGCAAAAGTCAAAATGCTTTCGCCATGGGATCTGCTATAAATCTTCGTAACAATTAGAACTTTAAAGAGAACACTCGCTCTTCAAGTTAAATTATCTATGAAACGTTGTTATAAGCGTTAAGTACACTGCATAACATGCTATACAACAAGTTCCACATAATCCTTATGATCAAATGATAATGGAGAACGTAGCTAATACTGAAATCTTCATATAGCTACACTGAGACCGCAAACATATGCTGCACAATTGAAAGATGGCAATTCGCTAAACAAGAGGTGAAATTGTCAACCAATGAATCCTGCAAGATATAAACCTCATCTGGAAACTGAAATCCTTTTGTTGTTTTCGTTTTTCTGAGTTTAGAGATTTGATGTTCTCTCCATCTGAGCTCAACTACTCCAGTCAGTGGCTGCCTCGAAATATATCACCTAATTATCCATATTTCAATGCACCACGTATTTCTGATCTATATTGCTGATGAGGAAAACAGCAATATTTTGTTTATACACCAGCTTAGGAACTACGAGATGAACATTTGCAGGAAGTTGGGAAGATCCAAGATACATGAACACATATAGAGAAAAAGGATAAGAACTGAAACACTCTAGATTTAAGATATATACATACTATACAGCAAATAAAAGCACCGCCCTACGGATTCAACAAGATAGGTCATCGTTCTGGTTCTTGGCAACATTGCCAGCAGCAACTCCTACAGTATTGATATTCACATCATAAGATGACAGGACGTTTCTCTGCATCAATCAATGAAATCATCTACAGGTCAAGACTGGCGAACTATTTATTCTGGAACTCATGGATTGCTACATTACTAAAATATGAAAAACAGGATCATGTACATCCTCTTCACAGATCAACAATTGACTAAACTTTCAGTCCACTTGTTCCTACATTGTTTTATTCAGAAATAGCAACTTCTATTCAGCACATAGTAGCTTCTTTTGGTGAGTCAATCTCCTTATTCTGTTCCACTAAAGCGCTTGGCATAATCCATCTTTCCTATCTGCATCAGAATCCTAAAAGGGGCAATAATCTTAAATCTGTCTTGACGTGCTTACGCAGAATACCACATACAGGTAGGTATCCTTATCAATAAGCACCTCTTCTAAGATAACAAGTGTCATTAGAATCGGACCAGATGGACCGTCAAGTTGAACTGGATAGCTACCCGGTTTACATTTTTGGCTATTCAAATTGAGCCAGTTAAGCTAGTCAATCCGGTAGAACTGGAGCAAATCAAGGACAACCAGGGCTTTGCACAGGAATTCAAGCCTACTAGTTATTCTCTGGAAAATATATACCAAAGAGTATGCTTACTTGGGCTAAAAAACTTGGTCCTGGAGTGAGCAACGTCTTTAACCACTACATCAAACGTCAAATCAAGAGCACCATATATTATGATCAACTACTGTACATTTTTTGGTTTGTTTTTCCTCACTCCATGTTAAACTATGTCACGAAAATGCAGTGACTGAGAACCAACTAAATATTTTAGACAATTTGTTTCAAGAATTTTGGTTTTAGTTCTTTGTGTGTGCATATATATTCTATATCTAAGTAGCCACATCAGTATGAATGGTTCATGGTTGTGATATATTTAGCCAATACACATGTCTCCAATTAAGAAGTACACCTCTGGATAATACAGTCCAGTTCTTCCGCTATCTAATTAATCTTATTACAGAAACGGTTGAAGTCAATGAACCGTTGAACAGATTCTGGATCAGTTTAAGCTCCAGTTGGACAATTATGCTCGCAGACATGGCTCACAAGTTTAGCATTGAACCCAAAGTTAGCAAATATCATGGTAGTCGTCAGATCTGCAAAATTTCAGAATTTTGGGAAACAAGATATTGTAATTTTTTTTACCATTATATTCACTTACTTGCTTGTTCTCTTGTTAAAAATACTTTCTAGTATACATCATACAAATAAATTGTAAAAAAGCAGAGTACCATTGATCACATTCTTGAATCATTCAATACTTGAGAAGACCAATAAATCTATATAGAACAACACAGATCCCAGCAATCGGGGAAGTCTCGTGCTTAAAGATATATAGCAAGAAATGCAGAGCGCCATTTCACGTCCTTAAATCATTCAGTATCAAGACATGGCCATTTTAGGCTAATGCAATCTCAAATTTAAAGGCCAGGGTGAGGGATCATCAGCTACATTAACAATGCTAGAGATTCCTAATTTGCTACAAAAATTTGCTCAAAAGATAATGTGGCTCACTTTCATTCAAGTGTTTTAAAATGCTAAGAACCATTTTACCATTGATGCTTGCATCGGGATGAGCCACTTCTCTTTTGTTAATGCAACTCGGTAGCAAATTTGAGAAGCCTAGCCTTGTCTCTTACCTAGTAATGCCCTAGAATATAAGCACACAAGCCATTCACAACAAAACCTGAGATATGAAACCTTATTCAAGAAAGAACATTGATGATCATTACCAATGAATTTTATTACTTGCAAACCTATATGGCATTTCTAACAGTCTGGAATTTTCATGATTTTGTAATTCCAACAGCCCAGCAAGGCTCTTTTAGCAAGAGCCACACATATGTCCTTGTCCTTTTGATGACCAAGAAAGATAAATGGAAAAATGTATATCATGCTTTAACACCAGGGATCAATGCAGTGAATTTCCACGCATGAACAAGATTATGGATGCAGCAATAGCACTTAGCAATGACAAAGATAACATACGATTATGCCTCTAAATAATGTCATGGAGTTGGAACCTTTTTCTTTAATGCTCTTATCAAGCCAAATCCATTAAAGCATACAAACATATTATAATGAGGTGCATTCTTAAAAGAGGATGGTCAACGAGTCTAAACTTGTCCAACCCCTGATTTTCAGTTTTTCAGATATCTAAATTATCGCAGAAGTGGAGTTACTTACAATTGGCTCAAACTCGGGGTTAGACAAGTTGATGGTGAGATTTCTCATTAACAACAAAACCTGCACATCCAGAGGAAAGGAAATAAACAATGTTACTTGCAAGTGACGACCTTTGAAAAAAGTCATTTGACATTGATAAAGTGCACATTTAGCATCTCAAATAAAGAGAAAATAAGGTTTCATGTCAGAGACCAAGAGAGTTATTGCGGCTACTCTGTAAGCACATACCATGGCACCTCCAAATTTTAAACTACTAGAGTTCGTGGCATTCAGTCAAATAAAAATTGGGAGGCATTGCTGACCAGTTTAGAAGTTGTGGGCTGCCGACGGTGACAATACCAGTAACTTCTCCTAAGTCATCTTCAATAGCTTCCTTAGTTTTGTTAGATCCAAGGCAATGGTAATCTTCAGATTTCTTTAGCAGTTCCAAGTTAATGAGCAAGCTACCATCAATCAACCCATGGCTAACAAAGGTTCACCTACCTTAATGAGCCTGAGATGAGTCAGACTACACCTTTTCTAATTATCATGTCACACACTCATACAGCCACTTCCTGAAGATGGTTGTGATGGACTACTGCGACCACATGGTGTGTAGTTGATAAGTCATCCCCAGGCCAAGTGGTGGCTTGAGTTGGTCTACTTTGTGGGCAACATTTTAATGGATAAGCTGTATATTCCAAACTTTCATTTTCAAGACAACATCATAAAATTTTCAGATTACAGCAAATAAAAATGTATGATCTGTAGAAGGCCAACTTACAAAACCAAAATCTACAGGAAGCAAACGAATCTTTTGCTTAGCGGGATGAGCATTCAAGTGATTTATGTATACAAAGGACTCACAGTTTCAAAATTAATGGGATCCATTTCCTTGAGTTTCTGCACATGATCCTTGGTGTCTGGATCGAAGACACTCCCGATGAAGCTATACACTTCAGCAAAATCTGGTAGTCCTGCAATAAATACAAAAGACAAACTACTGTCAGACAAGATGAGAGAAATGAAAATCATATTCATGAAATAATTTCGAGAACTAAATCTTGTCATTCATACGACACAAAACGTATGCGTGAGCACGCAAAAGCTACATGCAACAAATCTTCTGCAACAATGATATACTAATCATTGCTCTATAACTGAGACATATCACTTGCAAAATCGTCCCCAATTGTTTTAAGAACTAGATAAGGTGGTTAAAGGGCAGGATACTAGTAAGAATATGCTGGTTAACAAGATTACCATGGAGTAGAGAACCTTGTTTTCCTTGCTTTTGCAACTCGGAACTTGATAATGTTCTTGAGCTTCCAAGGCCACTAATACTGCTGTTACATATTCTTGCTGCCCCCTTCAATCCAGTATCAGCTGAATCCGTAATGTTTGTCAATAAGAGCAGGAAAGTTCTCGTTACAAAGAATATCATACATATACAAAACATGAGTAATTTTGAGATGAGACTTGTGCATGCCTTCAACACCCTGAAGACTATATTCATCTTGGGATGCCATGATTGCACTCGATGGGCTGGTTATCAGCATGGAAGTGTCGTCCCACGGCGAGTAACCAGGTGCAAGAGAATTCAACGAAGAAGGATAAGCCATGGATGCTTGCAGTGGCGCTAAGGCTGACAGAAAATTAACAAAACGAAACGTCAGGATGCTCAAATTCAGGTTGAAATGTCTGCAAACATAATTGAGTTCATCATGGAGACAAACCATTTTTCGGTGCCTTTTGTGGATAAGGATGTGCAGCTTTGCGCTTAGGGCGAGGTGGCGGGACATGCGCTATTGCTCCATTCTTTTGGACCTTCAGAAAGTACTTTTGGGCATGGCTCCGAATCTGCAAACCGAGTTCATTCAGATATTTATACAGAAATGTGGACAAGACTTCAGTGCGGTGTATTGGAAAGCCGAACAGCTTGTACTGCACCCAAAAAATATAATTCCAAAAGAAATGCACTATCTAGAAGAATTAACTCAAGAGCAATCTGCATTAGGAGAGGTTATCAAAGTACTAACATTTAACTTTTCTTTGGATGACATGAAAGCAATTATATCAGCATGTTCCTTCAAACAGACGAGAACTTTGGTATTTACACAACATAGAAAATATAATCAGGATCCACTAATACAGATACTCGGTGAGATATGCAATAGAAAAATTAAGATAACTAGCTGTCTAGTTTCGATACAAAATTGCATCCGAAATTTGTGAAATCTGTGATCACAACAAACCCAGAGGGACGAAAATATGCATAAGGCACTTAGCAAAAAGAAAAAGAAAGAGGTCAATCGAGATGATAAGATATTCTAAATCCACAAAAATAGTTTAAAATTGACCATAGTATCAAAGCACTGCCCGTTGGGGCAAACCAAAATTATCTGCAAGGCTTTTGCTACCATTTAAATTTAGGTACACCCAGATCCCAGTGATCTCTGGATCCACAATGGTTGTGCAACAGCTAAAACAATCTTAACTCACATGTAAGCAATTAAGGAAGCACCTGAATTACTGTCTTTGAGCCAACAAAATCTTTGATTTTCTTCCAATCACGGTCAAATCTGATTAATCAGAGAAATGAAAACAGCTAAGCTTCAAGGAATGCTTGAACAGCCACACATATTTGCACAAGTTACACACTTGAACTACGACAAAACTTTGTGTTAGCTTCAAATCCTCAAAGTTTTTGGTAACTCAAACATGTATTCATCGTTATAGCGAACACAAAAGCCGATAATAAAACTCTAGATCTTAAGCAATGGCCAGTGCCAAACCTATTTGTCTCCTAGCCCCAATTGTTATGTTGTGGTGATCTTGTCTCTACTCAATTCTCCTTATTTACACAGCAGGAATTGAGTTCTTAGTGATCCAACAGTGTTCATTCTCCAATCAAGCTGACTATATTCCCCACCCCATCCCCACCCCTCAGTAATAACGTACTGCATGTTGATTATGATTGAACTGACAGGAAAAAAGTTTGTCTATTAACAGACATACGCAGCACAAAATATATGCATACAGCCCTATGCACCAGGCTCCTTCCATTGCATGGTCAAGAAAGGGTAGATATACGCGACCTGACCCAAATTTTCGGATTTGAGGCTCCCTCCATTGCAGGCCAATGGAGGGTTAATCCAAGAAACCCAACCCTACTTTACCGGAGATCGAGGCTATTTTCGCGTTTTGATCTTGTGAGCTTCACGCCAAAATAAAGCAACCTAGCTCACTGTGGCGCCAAGGCCAAAACCTTAGTCCCACATGATCAAACAAACCATGAAATGTGGAATAGTAGCAGAGAGAGAGAGAGGGGGGAGGGAGAACTAACAGTTGGAGGGCTTCGAGGAACTTGTCATGCTCTTCGTCGGTCCAGCTCTCTCTGGACTTGGTTATGGTGTACGGCTTCCGGACCTTCTTGCCGGAAGTGTCAGTGGGTGTGGAGTTGGCCATGGATTGAGGGTTTGAAGAGTTCATGATGCTGGTAATGACGGTGAAGCGGAAACCATGGGCATGGATGGAGAGAAACAGAGCAGAGGTGAAGGAAGCTCGTGAGGGCTGGTTTGTGGGGGCTTGACTCTGGGTGTGTATACGTGGGGTTCAAGTGATTTCAGGCCGGTCAATTACTCGTCCACTTGTTCTGCGTTTGCGTTTGTCTGCCCCGATCTAATCGCGGCTTTTTTCTTTGGGCTAATTATACTAATATCCCCGAAGTTAGCGTGTAATTACAATCAAGGACACTAAATTTTAAATGTAACATTCCGTGACCAAACACTTTTAAAATATATCAGCAATGTACATCCGTCAGGATTCCGTCTAAAAAATGTATTTTTTAATGATGTCATCAATACGTATTTTTAAAATGACTATATTACCCCTTGTACTGTATATACTAAAAATTTTAAATCTTTTAAATTATGATTTCAAGCCTTAATGTAAAGATTAGGGTTTGAAAACCCTAAAATTTCTCAAAATAGGGAACAAATGCAATCTATTTCATCAAAATTTCTCAATTGCATCAAAACCCTAAAGGTCACAATCTGCAAATTAGGGTTTCAAAACCCTAATTTGCAAATTAGGGTTCTGCAAATCACTGAACTTCTCCATAAGCGCCAGCAGCCCCTTCCCCTCGTCCCACGTCAGCTGCCCCCTCCCCTCGTCCCATGCCAACTGCCCCCTCCCCTCGCCCCACGCCGTCAGCCTCCTCCCCTCGCCCCATGCCGTCAACCTCCTCCCCTCGCCTCACGCCGGCAGCCCGCTCCCCTCGCCCCACGCCGGAGAATTAGTCATTCATTAAACACGTCGTCTGTTCGCAGCACATCTCCTTGCCCACTCCTCGTCTGACTTTCACTCGGTGGCTTAGTCAGATTGTGACCTCCGAAATCTCTGAGCAATTGAGCGGATCCATACATGTGGAAGCCGGTTACCGGAGCTCCCAAAACAAAAGGGGGGGCTGCGAAAGGGTACATCGGTCAATGATTTCTCCGGTGAATCTGTTACGATCTAACTGGATCATGCCAAGGTTGGTGAGCTGAGCGAGTTGGGGAAGGATTGAGCAGGTGAGTTGGTTGTTGTAACATCCCAAAATTTTTTGGAACGTTATACACTCGCTCGATCAATTCACTAAAATAATATTACCTCAACTCACTCAAGCAATACAAAATATGTCAGAGCAACTAAACCATTAATCATAATCTTAGTAAACTATCGTAGGTGAAACATCAATCTAAGTCTTATAAGCTTAAACAATAGCATTCACCCACGCAGGGGTTCTAACCATCAATACTAAACTTAAATTCAAATTTTTCGGCTCGCTCGGCTCTAATCCTTATTCGAGCAACTTAAAGCTAGTTGTCACCTGCGGAAAGGAAGTCAAAGGAGAGAGCTTTCGATAGCCCAGTAAGGTCGATCAATGGTTTAAAAAAAAATAAGAAAACGATACGGACGATTTGACATTTAAACCAATAGAAAATTTTGAAAGCGGAGAAACAGAGCGATTCAAACGATTTTTCTATATACAATCAAATGACAATTTTAAAAGGGTTTTCAAGAAACCAATAGCATTTTAATGTAAACATAGGGAGGAGTATCAACTCATTTTCTCTTAAATAAATAACCACTTTTAAAACACTTAAAGTGCAATAAACATAAATAGGAAACGTTGAACATGAGCAGTACAGAAGCAAAGCCACCCCGGCAGTGCTCGATACGCTTTACATATGCACATGTACACTGACTAGTCCATTTAGGTACTGGTTAAACCCATCCAACGGACCATCCTTATAACGCCAACAATACAGACCATCCTTATGACTCCCAAGTTACTAACTCATGTCAACATTGAGAAGTAATAAATATAATTCAAAATATTTTATGATAATTGAATCGATAAAACAGATGAGAATAAAGAGTTTCAAACGATCGCTATAAGGCTCAATTTAAGGTTTCACGGCAATTGAAAACATTTTCATATCAATCATAAAGATCAATATTCAATACAGTTCATAAAAACTGTCATTATAAGCATTTGAAATTAGAGTAGTGATGGAGGGTTCAGAGAGAAAATCCTTACATCGGTCCAAGCGAAGCAATGCTACCAAACCTCAATCGAAATTCTCTGAATAAATCTAGATTGGCAATTTGTTTGTTAGAGCGTAATTTATGTCAAATACACTATAAACCCTGATATAAACTACCCACTCTCTCCGAAATCGCGCACTTAAAATGGTTCTCGTACACGGCCAACCTGACCGAAAATCCTATACACTCCTTAACGAGTACCGACACTCTAGAATTTATAATAATTCACACTAAAACACTTTTATAGCTTAAAACATTATTAAAAGTCAAAAAATGCAATTTCTGAATTTTTAAATATTTTTGAATTAAAATAATTTCTTTAAATACAATAAAAATCCAATAATAACCATAATTACTTCCAGCCACAAAATAAGCCCCATAATTTTTATAAGAACTTTAAAATATATACAAAAATTATAGAAATTGAAGTTAGAATTTAAAAGACATAAAAACTATTTTTAAAATTTTTTGTTTTGCTAAAACCAATGCGATATGGAATCCATAGCAAATCAACTCCAAAAATTATTAAATTCGAACATAGTCTTACGTATACCATAAAGACATTGCTGTAATTTTTTCCAAAACATTTTTAGGGTTTAAAGGCTTCAAAAGAATTTTTCAAATCTGAAATTACAGAAAATATTAAAAATACTTACAATTTCAGAAAATTATAAAAGTTTGCCACGAATTCTAATATAGCCGAATGTATTATATTGTAAGGTTTGACACACTAACGATAATCGTGCACTACCCAACTCACGTGTGCACTCTACATTTCCAAAGCATCATATTCACAAATATCCCTAATCACAGCACAACCATTTTTCTTGCTGTCCTCCGCACACACACAGGTACAACAGCTACGAAACCCACCATTTTTCACCTCATTACACCTATAAACACAGCCATGCAACCTCCCTTTTTGTTCCTTTATTCACCTACAAAAACCCACTCCAAATCCACACATAAATAGGCACAACAATACACTCAACAATGCCCTCTCTTCCTCTCTCTTGGATTCACTCAAACATGGGGTGAGGAAGAGTAAACAATAAAGTCTTTTATCTTTTTTTTGGGCTAATAAAGATGAAGTAATTGCATTAGAGAAAAAAAATAAGGTTCCAACTTAGGGGTAATAAAGACTTTTCATTGAAACCGTTAGGATTTTTACGATTCTGTTTGGTTAACGGACACAAGTGTAATTTGATCAAACTATTATCCTTGTCTGTAATTATATTCTAACCTCAAGAACATAGGTGTAATTAATCATTTTTCTTTCCTTTCTTTCTTTTAAGAAATTGAAATTTAGCAATGTATCAAAGATGAATATATAGAAGGAGGTTGTTTTTACTCCCCATTTGTTGAATTATCCGCCTTTTGAATACAATGAAGGTTTTTTTGGTAGGAAGACCTGCGTGGGGCAAAGATTCTAATTTCTTTGTATCAGTAGACAATGATAACAAAAACCCCTTTATCAATCTCCAAGTGAATGAGAAATAAGTTGCTTTGAGTTGTATGCAATAACATAATTTTTTTTTATGCATGATAATGTGTAACTTAAAGATTTTATTACTCTCTTCGCCCTACACAAATTAATCATCTTTTCTATTTTGATCGTCCCACAAAAATTAAGAAGAGATTTTATATGTATTTTTTTTCGTATTTAGCCTTCTTACACTTTTTTATTCTATATCTTTTTTCCATATTTAACTCTCTACCAACTTATTTTCTCTCTTCTAGTTTATTTTATAATGCATTTTTATTCTATTTCTCTCTTCATATTCAATACTTCACTAACCAATTTTCTCTCACCTGACCCACTTTCTTCTTCTTCTCTCTAAAAGGTAGACTTAGAACACATGCAATAAATGACTTTAATCCTTAATTGCGCGCAAGTCAAAATTGATCGAATTACGAGAGATGAGGGGAGTAATAAAAGATATGTCTAAATAGTGAAAATAAGTGAACGATCATTCTCTTAATAGCTTTTGAAAATTAGTATCAACAATTTTTTTTCTAAAGCAAAGGTGCAGAAAAATATTGATTTTTCATGAGTTTGATTACATGTGATCGCAAAAATCAGTACATTCTTATATAAGTTTGAAAGTATCATATAAAGGTTTATACCTTATAATACTTAAACTTAAACGATAATCTTTCTTTTTCATAATTAAAGCTCTCTAAATCAATAATAACAAGAAAAAGCAAAAAGATTTTTAAATAATTCATGTAGCCATAAGAAAAGATAAGTTCTTATGTCAAATCAGATTTGGCTTTTATCAAAGCAAGATATCCTTCTTATAAGTACCTTTATTATTCACATAATTTTTGTGTTAAACAAAAAAATATTATAGAACAAATTTGCTTTAATAAAAATTATTTTTGGTTTATCGATAAAATTATCTTAAAAATGTATCTCAAAATCACAATTTTCAGTTTTGTCCATCAATTCTAACACGAAATTTGCAATTTCCGTTTTTCTAGAAATGAACATAACTTTTTGCAGCGCCGCCGAAATTTTTGAATGGGCGAGTAATTGTCGTTCGCGGAATTCTCTCTAAAAGGCGGGCCCCACCCGATTCTCTGATGCTGGCGCGTGAGCAAACCCAGTCAACCAGTTGATGGACCACGACGTCGTGTCACTTCACAACCCAACACCCCCACCCCCTCCCCCCCCCCCCCCCGGTTCCTTTATCGGGCGGCCGTTGGATCATGACGGGCCTAAACGGCTGAGAGAGACTGGTGAGCTTTAATAGTTTTCTTGTGGTGGAAATTGGGCCTTGGGTTCGTGACAAGGCCGGGCCCACATCCTCGTGACACGTGCGTGACGATCATCCACACAATGAGTCTCGACCTTTTATTTTGGGCAAACAGGGTTTGGTGCACCGATAAAGTTTGGGCCAACCTTGACACGTTCAGTGCTTTATTAGCCGGGTGCTCTGGGAGGTTCATCCCATCTGTACGCCCGTTACATCGTGTTATTTCTATTATCGTGAGAAATTTTATCGATAAAATTTTTTTAAATTTTAATCGGGTAACAAGTCATGTCTAAATTTTATCGTTGTGGTCCTTGTGGAGGTTGCTTTGAGGTAACAAATTAATTGAGTAACATGTGAGAGTGAATAATTACACTTATAAAAACTACTCATAATTAGAAAAAGCGTTGCCTTTTAAGTTGTGTTTGTTTTTTTCTTTTTCCTGGAATTTTGTTTCACGACTTTTAGCCCTTACACGTCTCAAATATTTCTCTTTACTATATGGGCACACACCGCATGCGCTATGACAACCGGTCTTCATAAAAAAAAAAAGAAGTTTAAGTTTCACTTTTAGCATTTGGATTCAACAAGTATCACTACAAGTCTTTCATGCCAAGCTTGAAATACTTTTTGGCAACGGAAGTGGAATTCAAATGATAAAATATGAAGCTCAAGTATCAATTTCAAAAAAGGAGAAGATAAATTTCTACTTGTTTGTTAATTCACAATATTGTTTGCCATTAAAAGGGCAATACCTGTCGATTGAATACATTTTTAACAACAAAAGAGGAGTAAAAAAACATATATAAGACTGAGAATGACATTTGAAAAGAGCATGTGAGGCATGCGGGGATTTTATGATATTTTCTAATGTTCTTCTAAGCATTTTTTTAAGCAATAATAAAAATATATACATCTAGCGATGAGTGCAAGGCAATCAAATACGTAAAATTCATAAAGGACAACAAAATTAACATACATATACACATATGACGGGGTAAGTTTAGCTAACTAAATAAAACAAACAAAAATCAAATAATATAATATGGAGTAGAAAGATAACAAATAAGATAAGGAACAACAACAATATTTTTTTCTTTTTTTTGGTGCCATTTCTGGGCATTTTTTTTTTTGTTGATAATAATAGCAAACAAAGTAAATCTAAAAAACCAAAATAAACTGAAATCGGACAGGACCGAGGAAAGCTAAATATCAAGAAAAGGTCGACCAAGTTAAAGACCTCTTTGGAAACCAAACCCTTTACTTGCCAAGGCCCGTAACCCAAGGCACCACAACCCATGCCCACCAATCAGCTCATGTTACCACCGCCGACCGCAGAGTCGGAAATCCCAACCACCGCCGACTGTTGCCAAACACAACCAGTTGACGGAAACACCTCCCAACCTTTGAAACCAACAAAATAAACCACCATCATTCTGTCAAAAACCAACCTTTCTATAAGGAGGGGGGGGGGGGGGGGTAACCCTAGCAAAGAAAAAAAAAATATTAATCACGTAATCATGCACCTTCTCCAACCAACGACAGCACCACGCCGACTTCAGACTATCAAACATGCCCACCTTTTTGGCAATTGTTCCCTCAATCCCATGCCATCCTACCAAGAATACCCGCATACACCACACACCGTTGTCCATCACAACGATTCACTTGTAACTTCATGCAATAGTACCAGTTTCTTAGGAGTCATCCACAAGGAGGCCAAACAAAATTAAAACACACAAGACAAAAATAAAACACATCCAAAGCAATCCTACATTACAATGCCTCCACATATTAGAGGAAACCGACGGTGGTGACAGTGGACTGAAGAGAGCGGCTATTTTATAAAGGGAGAAGGGTTTTTGGGTAGAGAGAGAAGAGAGACGCGTGGACACAAATGTATATTGAACATCTTTCATCTAAGCATTTAAAATCTCAAACATTATCTAATGCCTCAATTTCTCCAATATTTTAGTGCTTAAATAAGAAATTTCACTTTTGAAATTATCAAATGATGGACAAATTCGTTTGTCTTAGTATTTTATGCTCTCCGAGATCTCATGATTAAAAATTTAGTCTTACTTGTAAGACAAAAATTTGAGCAACTTTAGAGGATCCTAATCTCATATAATCTGGAATTCACTAGAGAGTGTTGGAGATGACATCACTTTCTCATTTTAAAGTTATATATATATATATATATATATGGAGCTGATTAATTGAAAGTACTAGTAACTTACGATAAGTTGTCAACAATTTGGCCATCCGTGATGGACCAAATCTGTTGTCTTTATGTAAACTTCATCGTTCACTACATGATGTTGCGGACCGTGAAGTTTTTGTCCCCGTATTTGTCTGCAAGTCCCTTTGACTCAGTAAATCCTTTCGAGACATTTTGGTCAAAAAAAAATTCTGATACATACATAATGTGGCGGACAATAAAAAAACTTAAAAGAAACCTTGATCATCTGGCCCGTCTATGCTCAATAAATGGACGGTCAGATCACGTTAGCAACTTAGCTATATATATATATATGGGAGCCGATCCACACCCACCGATTGAGAAATAGCAATTTCTCCACCATAAATCTAGCCGTCCACGTGTAGTCGTGGATGACCCAGATCCTTTTTTTTATTATTATTTTTAAAGTTGCAACCGCCGCTCTTTGCTGCGGTTGCAAAATGATCAAAAATACCCTGAGGTGTTGAAAAAACTCCAACCGTAAGAAAAACTAGTGGTTGGGGTCCATGCAATCATCACCGACTGCCACTTTGTTGCGGTTAGTAATGATTCCATTTTTTAATGCACCACAAACCAACTGCACAAAAGTGTAGCGGTTGGTGATGACTGGATTTTTTTTTTGGCCTTCTTTCCTTGCATCATTAATCATTACCCCCCATTAAAAAAAAAAAAAACCAACTGCACAAAAGTGTAGTGGTTGGTGATGTTGCCTTCTTTTCGTTGCCTACCATTTTTTTTAAAAAAAAATCCAACTGCACAAAAGTGTAGCAGTAGGTGATGATGGCTTTTTTTTTTGCCTTCTTTACGTTGCCTCCCATTTTCAAAAAAAAAAAACCCAACCGGGGTTTCTTTGATCACTTCACTGACACACTTCACAAGCCACATAGTGCACTTCACTGACACACTTCACGAGCCAAATAGTCCACTTCACTTGCAGCCTTACTTTGATCACTTAACAAGAGAAGCAATGAGAAGCATATCCAAAAAGCAATAATTTTTTTTTAACAAAATGTGTCCTTTTAATATATATATATATATATATATATATATATATATATATATATATATATATATATATATTAAAAATATTCATATACACACACACATATGAGAAGCAAAGAAGAGAAGAGCAAAAAAAAATAACAACCGCTACACTTAGTGGCGGTTGGCATTAAAAAAATGCGGGCCATGCTACGAAATGGGGAGAAATGGAGAATGCTTTAAAAAAATGCAATGATGACCAACCGCAATAAAGTGATGCGGTTGGGAGTGATGACCAACCGCTACACTTTGTTGCGGTTGGGTGGCCTCCCGTGGGCCCCCAACTGCTAGTCTTTCTTACAGTTGGGGTTTTTTCAGCCTAGCAGGGCATTATTGTCAAATTTTGCAACCGCATGAAAGAGCAGCGGTTGCAACTTTTTCAAGGAAAAAAACACATCTGAGCCGTCCACGAGTACATGTGGACGGCTAGATTTATGGTGGAGAAATAACAATTTCTCCATTGGTAGACAGGGATCGGCTCTCATATATATATATATATATATATATATATATATATATCCATTGCTCGCGCTGACAACTTGGGTTAAGTTGCCAGCGCGATCTGGTTGGGTCCAGATTTTTTTTTTGAGTTTTTTTTAAGTCCGTCCACTACATTATGTAGTTCATAATTTTTTGACAAAAATATCCTCTAGTTTGAGGCAGTGCCCATCCGCTACATTATGTAGCAGACGACTGAGGCACTACTTTTCTGACTTTTTTTTCTCTTTCTTTATCCTTTCTTTCTTTAATTTTCTGACTCTCTCTCTCTCTCTCTCCTTTCTCTCACGGTTAATGGGTATAGGGTGAAGGTAGAAGTGGCGCAGTTCCTTAGATCCATCTTTCTTAAACGAGGAGATATTGATAGGGCCAGTATGTTCCAGTCATCAACAACTCGTTCTAATGTTCTCGAGATGTTGTGTGGCATCTATCAGAAATTAGAAAATGTAGAGTTCAAATATGTGACGCTTGTGGAACTGAAAAGCATGCTTGGTGTTGTTCAAGATCTTAAATCAGCAAGGCTAGACGTTTGGTGGCTTCGTGAGAGATTGGTTAAGGTTTGCGAGGCATTGCAGCTTTCTAGGGGATATCACAACTTGAAAATGGCACTAGCAAGCAACTGTCAAGATATTGAGAGAAAGAAGAAAGAGCTGAATATCAAAGGTCAAGCTAAAATGGAGAAAGTTTCCCTGCAGCAAAAGCAAGTATCCACCAAGAGAGAGTTATAAATGTTAACTCAGGATAGCACTTAAGGAGTACACTTTCTCATTTTCCTATCCTTTATTCCACCAGCATGCTCTTTATATACAAAACTAGTTCATATTAGTGTAACTGTAGCTCTCAACGAAGCCATGGCTATCTTTCCCATGGTGTTGGATTAACATATGACTCATATGGCTGCATTCAAAACAAAGCACAGGGAAAAGGCAGATGGAAAAAAGAAAAAAATAAAAACAAGTTAGAATATTGATGAGATAAATGAGAGAGAAAGAGACACAATAGAGATAGAAAATTGATGGGAAAGGGGGGAGGGAGAGAGAGAGAGAGTCAGAACATTAAAGAAAGAAAGGACATAGAAAGAAAAAAAAAGTCAGAAAAGTAGTGCCTTAGTCATTTGCTACATAATGTAGAGGATGGGCACTGCCTCAAGCTGGAAGGTATTTTTGTCAAAAATTCGTCTGTTACATAGTGTAACGGACGTACTTAAAAAATATAAAAATAAATATCTAGACCGTCCACAGATTACGTATGGACGATCAGATTGTGCTGACAACTTAATCTAAGTTGTCAGCGCGAGCAATGTATCATCACCCTATATATATATATATATATATATATATATATATATATATATATATATATATATATATATATATATATATATATATATTAGATGGGGATATATAGCTCGGAGATGTAGGATAAAAATTTGTTTATTTGCGTCAGGCTTTCGAGGGGCTCATTCAAGACTTACTCGAACTATTACTTAACAGAAAATAAGAGCTTTTGTTTCGTTTTATCGGGATAGAAATAGGAAAAAGAGAGATTTTCATCATTTGTGGATCCCTCGAATAAATGTAAAAATTCGTGAAACGGGGGTACCCTATAGTTATAGTAGATTGATACACGATCTGTACAAAAGACGGTTGCTTCTTAATCGTAAAATACTTGCACAAATAGCTATATCAAATAGGAATTGTCTTTACATGATTTTCAATGAGATCATAAAAGAAATAGATTGGAAGGAATCCACCAGAATAATTTAAACAAATGGAGTTTCCCGGAGAATGAACTCGGGGGAGGGGAAGGCCGAAATTAATATAAATAGTATGAGAAAGTCCAAAAGCGTCGTGTAGAGCAACAAAAGTCCACATACCACCTAAGTAACACCAATGAGTAAAATCTCCTTGTGCTTCAGGACCCACATATATATATATATATAGAAAGATAAAAGGAAAACCGATATGTTGATCGTGCGGGCAACTTGGATTAAGTTGCCCACGTGATCTAACCGTCCATAGGTGATATGTGGACGGTCCAGATTTGTTTTTACATTTTCTTAAGTATGTCCGCTACATATTGTAACAGACGTATTTTTGGCAAATATACCCTCTTATTCTTTCCTCAAATTTTTCTCTCTCTCTCTCTTCTTCGTCCCCTTATTTCATAAGATTTTTCTCTCTCTCTCTTCTCCGTCCCCTTCTTTATCCACCTCCTGCCGCCATCAGAGTCACTGCCATTCCTGCGACACCCTCAACCCTGGTGACATCACTTGGCTGAGTTATCGATCATAATCACATTCAAAATCCTATGCTGAATACAGAGCAACTACATCCTCATACTCATATATCATTAATAGACGCTCCAAAATGCGTCCTTACAAAAGTTTTCCTTACAAACATATATCATACTGCAGCGGAAGACTTTCAAGTCTCTAAACAACATGAATATTTACAACCTAATATACGACTGTAGTCGTAGGATTCTTAACAACTGATCTCATAGCTCAATCTTTACTTCACACAACGTATCCCCTTGCTCAACTTTTCTAACTTGTTTATCTTCCCTTCTCTAGAGGGTTCTCTTTGATCAACCTTACAGCCTGCACAATACAACATAAGGAATGAGCGCAAATCGCCCAATAAAGACAACACGAGGAATATCGTGTACAAATGATTCAAAGGAATAATAATCATCTCAACGATAGCAATGAATCAAGAGTAGTCAATAAATTTCAGCATCAGCATACTTGTCAAATGATAATTTTTCTTTCATTAGACTGAGTGGCTTTAAGGCCCAATAGAACAGCATTATTGCCACCTCCTCATGGACAAGACTGACTGACTGACTGACAGACTGACTATGCAAGTAAACACTAAAACAGGAAATTGAAAAGATAAACATCAATGAAATACAAGTCATTAAAATCATTAACATAAAAAAAAAATCAAACGCAATGCAACTCAGACACGACAGACTAGACTCGACTCGCGCGCGCCCTACATCCTTTTTGCCAGTGATCATGTTTCACAGGCCATCCTCCTCATATTGATGTCTCATCTTGTGGGATGTTCATCTCAGTCTCAAGTAAATAGAAGAGACACTGTCAACAAGCAGGGAACTCATTTAGAGTGCTTTCCCTAACCACGTTACAGCTCAACAAGGAATACCGGATCAGAAGATCAACCAGTGTTCAGACCCAACAACATGAGTTCAACGTGATATCATCAACATGGCGGACTTGGGAAAAGATTACCGCAAGCCCTCAACAACGTTCTTACATAAGAGAAATGTCGACTACCAATAAGTGTCGACATTTCACAACAACAACAACCTCAACAACATCATCATCAACGACATGGCGGACTCGGGAGAAGTTTGCCACAAGTCCTCAATGGTGTTCTCAGAGAGAAGAGATATAGGTTATCAATAACCGCCGACATCTCACAACAGTCACACGATAACCCCTACGCAACATCATCATCAACTTTAGGTATGCTAATCGAATCGAACCATAGCATACTAGGACACATATCATCCTTATTAAATTCTATCAACAAGGCGAACTAAGGAAATTATTCTACCCTAAGTCCTCAACAGCACAATTCAAATATGCATATACCGGTCACAATGACTACCGGTATCCAATCATAACGGCAAGAATGCAACAACACGTCATCAACATGGCATGCTAATCGAACAATGAATTAGCATATCGAACCGCATTGTCCTTACCTGATTGGCTTATAGCCGAAGCACCTCGCCATCTTTGATCGCAACGAGCTGCATCACCTAGTCAAATAATACTCTGCTCGTTAGACATCATTCAACATATACACACTCCTTATTCTACTCCTACCCCTTTAACCGCTCATAGCGTCTTACGATAGTTAGTTAATTCGATCCGATAATCGGATCCTTAATCTAGCCTTATCGACTTATTATCGATAACAACCCTCATTTTAGACATACTACCACTATTTCTCGCTACCCACCCCTCCAAACGCTAAATTATGCGCGTTCTCAAAAATTTAACGCCAACATGGCAAATTACCAAAATACCCTCTGATGGCCGCTACATCACCAACACCCAAAACCGCTTATAAAACTACTTTTTATAAACCAAATATTCCCTCAGAAAATTTTAAAAGAAAAATTACTAAAACACCCCCTAGCGGTCATCGCCCTAACAAACATCTCAAAACTACTTTAAAACAACTTTTTGGATGTCTTACACCCCTTTTCGGACTAACAAGTCCTTGAAAAATTTTGTAGGAAAAATCGCCAAAATACCCCCTTTGGGCGTCAAATTATCGAAATGCCCCCGGGGTTCACTGTCACCACAATGCCCCCGAATCAGCTTCAAAACAACCTTTTAGGTGTTTTACAACTCTTTCTGGACTAAAAAGTCTTTTGAAAAATTTTACCGGAAAATTACCAAAATGCCCCATCTCTAGGTGGCAAATTACCAAAATGCCCCATCGTTAGGTGGCAAATTACCAAAATGCCCCTGAGGGTTCCCGGCATCAGAAAAATCTCAAAAGCGATTTAAAATGCTATTTTAGGCCTCCTGAATTTATTCTTGAACTGAAAACTATTTTACAGAATTTTCGTCCAAAAATCTCGAACTGGTGTCCAGACCGAGCTCTTAAAAGTTCGTTCTGCCAAAAATATCTAACGACTTCAGAATGACCTAAAATCTTGGAAAATGGTACTTCTCAGCATCTTAGAGTCCTCATAAAAGTTTCACGCAAGTCCTCATAAAAGTTTCACGCAAAACCGCGCTCGTTTGGTATTTTAAATTTCACCGTAAAGTTTTAAACTTCCTGCATCGGTTCACCCCCTTCCCGATCTCGGAAAAATTTGAAATGTTTCCACAATACAGGTCTCTAAAAAATAACTAGGATCTATTTTTTGTACTTTGGCTAAATATGACCCTAAATATTTTAAAAAATTCGATTAAAAACTGTTCACATAATTTCCTATTTTTAGCGACAAAAACATCTACTGTTCAAATCACTACACACACTAACACACCTTGGCCACACACACTCATCTTCTTCCTCCTTCAGCCATTACACACACCTGGGCACATTGGAGTCAACCTTTCCTCCTTTTTCCTTCCCTCCTTCTCCTTCCTCCTTTTTCCTTCCCTTTTTCTTCTCTTCTTTTCCTCTCTGTTTGCTGTGTTCTTCACACCACTGCTACTATTCACGCCAATGCTACTGTTCACAACTTTCTTCTATTTCATTTTCACCCTCACAAACTTTCTTTTATATTTTCTTTCCATCAGATTTTTGTCCCAAAATATTTTAAGATTTTCCACAATGACTCAGCTTATTGCAAACAGGAGCTGGCCATCATGCATGGCCTATTTCATCAGGTTATGACACATTTTGCAAAGTTTCAAATTTTGCACTTTGGCCCCTCAAGTTTCCAAAATTGCATTTTGACCCATCGACTTTGAAAAATTATAATTTGACCCCAAAATCACCCTAACCCCTCCTTTAGCCCCCTAACACCTCATTATCATCAAAATGATGCTACTTAATAAAAATATGCATCTCGTTCATCATATTTTTTAAAATTACACTTTTACCCCCTTTAACTTTCTAAAATTACATTTTGACCCCCAAGGCCAAACTAACCTCCCATTTAGCTCCCTAACACTTAATCATCATCAACATATTGCTACGTAATAAAAATAGTACCCCTAAATTAATCAAACCGTCCCCCCTTAATTAATCAAACTCACGGTTATATTAATTTTCGATATTTTCAGGGTATCACAATTCCTCTGCCAACATCAAGATCGTTTGATCTAATGGCATCAATGGAGATGGTGTCGTGTTGTGGGTCACAATAAATCTGGAATGGAAGTCGTGATAAATCGACAAATCTCACCGATTGGGTGGGGGTAGAAGGCGATGTGGTTGGTAGGTTTCGCAGCTTGGGTGGTGGCGTCACGATAAAAAATGCTTGGCAAGTTCGCGATAAGGGGGCTAATGTTTGGTCCATCGATCTGACGATGATGAGCAGTGGTTCTCGGCGATGGCACGGTAATGGGTATGATGTTTATGGTGGTGGGTGCTTGTGGGTGGTAGTGCAGTGATGGTGGTTATGAGTGGTAAAACAGAAACCCATTCTGAATTTTGAGACTTAAATTGAAATCAAAGCAAGTGAGTATGATGCAAAAATAAACTCATTTGGAATTTACGTTTTTCTTTGACTTTGAAAGCATGAAATGACTTGACACATCTCTTTAAGAACGGACTTTTGTTTCGAGATTCAAACAAATCTGGTGCAAGACACAGTAAGCTCAGTCCCCCCCCCCCCCCCAAAACCTAATTTAAATGAAGATTTGTTGTATTGGTTTCATCAAAAAGGGCAAACGAGTACAGTCGTCCACTACATGATGTAGCAGACTACTGTATTGAGACTATTTTGCATGGATAATTTTGTCAAAAACACGTCCGCTATATGCAGACAACTTTGCCAAAATTACGTTCTCTACATTATGTAGCGAACGTACTAAAAGAAACGTAATAGATCGATTATGGATGGTCAGATTGTGCGAACAACTTAACTCAAGTTACCAGTACGATCAACGGATCAGCTCCTACACACACACATTTATATATACATATATACGCCTGTGCGCGCGCGCGCGCACACACACACACATGCATATTTTTATGTGTATAAAAGAAGACATATAACATCTTGTTTTCAATTGAAAAAGGAAAATAAGAAGAGTGTTGGCCCCTAAGTCATTAGAATGTTGAACCATAGTTGATAAAAATGAATGTTTATTTTACTCGTAAAAGCACGGCACCAAAAGGGGGAGTCAAGATTCAAAGCGAGAGCATTCTCCACTTTAAAAAGATTTGGCTAATGGTTGATTTTAACTCGGTCCAACCTTTATGGTAACCCATGTACTCAAAATCGTACTCCGCGAGCATTGTTCCTTGCCCTACTTTGCAATTGTATTGTAAGCTGGCATGTATAAGGAATAGGGAATTACTCTATATGTTAAAGCTAAATATTAGTGTAGCAAACTTACTAAAAATTCGAGAAGACTAAGATGTATGATGCACTGTCCTCAAGAATAGTTTTGTCCGCTCAGAAATAATATCTTAGTCTTCAAGGTCTCAATTGACTACCCTTCAAGATTCACCAACTTTCTACTTACTCTTACATTGAAAAGTAGAGAATAGAAATTTAGAGAGAGAGAGAGAGAGAGTCAAATATTTTTTTTTCTGTTTAAAATCAAAGCAGAGGTTGTACTTTTATAGTGAGAAAAGGAGCAAAAATTGACCACGAAGATAATTAAAATGCCTTACTAATTTTGAGAGGTCATCCTTTTGTAGCGAGGAAAGGAGCAAAAGTCAATCGTGTGAACACGCCTGACCATCAAATCACATGTGTAAAACGTGCAAGCAAGTAATAGGTGCTGCGCCCAGTTAGCTTGTTTTTCGATGCATTGTTAAAGTTGGCTTAGGCCTGGGCTCGGGTCATGCGATCGTGCAAGTCTACCTTTACTAGCTTGTAACTAAGCTTAATATGCATAATAACATATAAACTCATGTGACTTTTGTAGTCTATCTAAAGCGAGATTGAGAGTTTTGCATAACTTATTCAAGTTCTAGCAAGGAATTTTAAGAGTAAATTCAAGGATGAAAACACTTGAATTTTAGCTTTAAAATACTTATAATTTGTTCATCAAATACAACACATAACACACACATTGGGCTTAGATATTTGATGCGGCTTATATCATCCAGTTCAGGTACTATTTTTCTTGTTCTTATTGTTGTGTTTTTAAAAGGATTGTGGTTACTTACGATTTCCAAATTTCATTCTATACCATATTATCGAAATTATTCAATTCACCCACTTGCTTCTGCCTGAAATGCGTAAAACAATGGCATTTCAACGTAAATGTGTTTGCATAATTTAAAATGGTATTATATATATAAATTTTTGTACACCTAAAAATATTACTAAACAAGTAATTACATATTCTCACATGCATAACAACGTACGACAATAGCCTAAAGTACACCTAGTTAGAGAAAAAAAAAAGCAGAGTCAGAGGGCTTATAGCGCGTTTAGTAACTCTCAAGCCCACAAGTTTTATGAAATGCAAAATTATTTTTGGTGCATTTGGATTGCAGCAAGATACTACAATTCTTTTATATTTAATGAAGATTAATTATCGCTAAAAATAGCCAGTATGACTCTACAGACACATTTTGCGAAGTGTCGCCAAAAGTTCTCATAATAATCATAATAAAAAAATCCCAGTATGAGAGAGAGAGAGAGAGAGAGAGAGAGAGATTTTCTGATATCAAAGGCTGTGGTGTTTAGTGAAAATATTCATACAAAGGTACCAAATGGATATTCGACTGAGAGCTGGGAGCGTAACGTCCCAGAATTTCTGGCCAGGTTCAAGAAACCAGAAACCCCTCAGACCCTGTTGTTCAAGAAGGGACTCCCAACAGCCATCACCCCAACAAAACGGCGACGACAAAAACAACAACAATAAAGGTAGCTAGATCTTTCTCCTCCTCAACTGTCCCATACATATATATGTCGCTGATTATGCCCACCCATCATGTTTGTATCTGCTATAGTCCATATGCGTGTCTCCGGCCTTTTTGGCTAGGATTCTCATAGTCTACATGGTATACAGCATAGCATGTGACTATCTCAGATGGGTTGCTTGGTGACTGTTCAGAGTTTTCTCATCTGCGGCTAGACTAGTATAGTAGTATGTGATGATTTTTTTATGCAACTACCCGTTTGTCTCGGATGAATAAGAGGGGAATTGTAATCGTACTCCACTGATTAGAAGTTAGACTTCTGCTTATTTAGATCGGACACTTAATGACACCTTTTATGGTCCCTAGTGACATACTCGTTAATTTCCGTGAAATTAGTGGGTAATTGGAAGGGGAGGAGCATGATTGTGGCAGTAAGTGTGAGCATATCTACTTGTATAATAATCTTGGGGGTGAGAGATAGTTGGAGGTGGCACTTGAATGATTTTGATTAGCCAAGCATAAGTTGCTTAGTTTCTGAAAAAACTTGATTGCTGATATGTGCTTGGTTGTTGACACTCTAAAGGACTTGTATGACACTGGTTCATTCTTTGCAAGATTCTTGAGATAGTTGGAGAAAGACACGCTGATAACTCTTTGCAGTCTGGGTGTAACAAAATTGCGAATTTCTTGGTGTTAAATGAGTTTAGTCTTCTGCCAGAGAAAAGGATAGCGCCTCACTTGAGGAAAAAACTACTGGCAAAGGCTAACACAGGTGGTGGTTGTTGAAATTTGGAAGGTGTCAATAGGTATATCTAGTGATATTAGTTATATATTGATATTGATTATCAAACTCTTTTTGTGGATTGGAATTTCTCAAAAACAGGGATTTAGTTCCATTGCTTACTGATGTCACATTTCATAACATGTAAGAAGACTGCGTGCTGCTTGTAAGGTATGAAAGTCGAGCACTTTAGTAAAGTAAGATGCTTATGGGCAATGAGGGCACCGATTTATCCTGCAGTTTAACCAACAAGCTCAAGAAGATAGGTAGACTTAAGCTACTTGTGATAATTAATTCCTAAAGTTACTAACTTGAAAACTTGACTACACATTGTTAGGTTGTGAATTCGCAAACAGACCATAATCCAAGGACGTAGCCCCTTAAACAGCCTCATTACTTCTCTTGTGCGTGTTCCTCATTGCATTTTCCTTATTCAGTGGCTTCTCATTGCTATGCTTTTAACACAAGGAAGATTAGATTCTTGTGAATTCCTGAAGATTCTAATTATAAAGTGCATCGCAAGTTAATTCATCCCAGCTACGTCAAGGTATTTTACCATCTAAGTGTTTATCAACTAAGCCTTATCAAAGCATAGTTCAAGCACCCAGCCATATCATGGCTTGATGTTGTCAACGCTCGTCTTTGGTGCCTTATCAATAGTGACCCTCGAGCAAGTATGATGCTTACAAGAAATCGAGTTACAAGTAAATCAACATCCTCATATGATTAGCTGGCGCCCATTAGTTGGGGACAACCTAACGAAGATCGTGTCTTTTTAAATTTCAATTCGGTAAAAACCTAGATCTAACACACTTTATGTATGATATTGCTTCTTTGCTGGCCAGTAAGCAATAAGACCTGAGTGACTCATGTGACTGTTTATGGGTGTTCTGGTCATTTTGAGTGTCTTGAATCTTTGCTAGGTGGATACGTTTATGGTCAAAAGATGAATGGCAAACCTAAAGTTCATAGAGTTTTTTTTTTAACAAATGAAAAAAAAAGAAAAGAAAAGGAAGTTGCAACCAGCAGCTCTTGGAATAAATTTCATTATAAACTCACTGTCTGTTGTATTGGGTTGTGAAGTCTAACCTAATTCTTTAATTTGATCCAGCTTTTTGGGTTTTATTTGTCACTTTGTTGATTCTGCTCTTTATCATTAGTAATCATAGGAGATTTTTTCAACTTGCTACATGTTTGTAAATGCGTGTGGGGGGATACATCTTCGTATGAGCCTAATTGTCTTCTTTGCGGAAAGGGTGTAAAAAGTGTGCTTCAAACACCTATGGGTGTCTTGCCTTCTATAGCTCGTAAAAGAAACCATTATTTACTTTTACAACTCAACAGTTACCAGTATCTTATTTATAACTATCTCTTCATCGCAAAAGCTGAAATTTTAGGAGAAAAAAATTTGAACCCAAGACCTGTATAAGAACAAGCTCTCATTCAGACTAAGATGGCGACGTGCTGCCAAAGCTTTAGCTGTTATGAAAGGGGGGATAATCAAAACAACAAACATAAATAGATGAAATGGGGAACTATATGCAGATGAATACTTGAATTCATGGCCTCTTAAATTCAAATATAGCACAGTAATGTTTAAAAAGTACTCCATTTATTGGCACTGCTTTTGGTGTCTTTTGTGTGTTAAATATTATCTATGCACATGTAGCTCTCGTAGTTTAGTTGCTTCTATATGTTCTAGTCAAGCCTTTAAATTTGTGACATTTAACCTAATTTCAATTTGTGCACTTTTTAGGATCACTTTTGTCCTCGTAGTTTTACTTACTCTTCATCTCTCTGCTGCTGATTATTTTCTGGTACAGAAAACTGAACACCTGTTTTGTCTCTACGTGTATATTATACTGTCAATCATTTTGCTGTCTCTTTCTTTAACCAAACTCTGCCTTACGTATAGTTGCTAGAGTAGGATTGCAAAATTTGACATTGCTCTTTAAGACCTTGAGAAAGCATGTAATTTCGATATTCTTTCTGCTCAATTTCAGGGGATAAATTCTCAACAGATTGGGACAAGGCCTGGTCAAGCTTTAAGAAGCAAGGGAAAAAGACCCTCTTCTCACAATTCTCTCCAAACAAGTACGTGAGCTGGAATCCGAGGCGTTCTAACTACCCACTGTCTGAGGAGTTTGATCCCATTAAGAGAGCAGAGAGGTCAAACCTCATGTTATGGACGAGTCCAAGGTTCACTCTTGCCGGGGCAATTGTTATAGTCACGTTTCTTTTGGTCTACACTATTCTTTCTCCAATCCAGTAAATTCACTTAAACTTTGTTCCTGTCTGAGGTAACAAGTCCATTGTTGTAACGAAGATTTGAAGGAAATGATAGTAGGATAAAGTATATTCTAAATTGCAAAATGATGCAGCTGCATCTGTAAGTAATTGCAGCTATTCCATTGTTGCTCAATCTTTCAATGTCTCTTCTACTTTAAAGGATCTGCTCTATGGCATATTAGCTTCATTAAAGAGTGTGTTTAAAAATTGAACAGCTGATGTTTTATGATATGTCTCATTAGTGTATTGGTAGAACATGCTCAAAGTGCGTTGTTTGCTGTTTTCATGAAGTAGCCGAAAGCATCTTCATGTAACTGTTTAAGAAGATTGGATCATTGGAACAAAATGTACCACAGGAGTCTGCTAAAATAACAAACCATCTCCTGATGAATTATTTCATCAGCATAAATGGACCCTCATGTTTGTGATTTCTGGGGGTACTCTGAACATCTTGTATACTTCTCTTACATTAGTGGTTCTTGTTTTCTGTTGCCATCTTTTTATCCTTCTTTCTTACTACTGTTCTCATACGTGACTTTGGAATACTTTGAAGTCTTCCTTTAGAACGATTATTATATTTCTAACTCTTGTTGTTCGTACTTCACTACGCGAAATGGGTTTGGCTTGTCTGCTGTTGCAATCTAGCAGAGCTTTCTGAGTCCTTTTCAAGGGGAACATTGAGTCTTGCAGCTACAAGGAAAATTAAGAGATCAAGTTGCGATGGGGTAAGATGGCATGAACTGCTTTTGTGATGTGGCATGGCTCTCCTTTTGGCAGCACGTGATTTGACTTTGCCTTTTATTTATTAATAATAATAATGTAGAGAAGAATTATTTCGAAGTTGAATTCTTGTCCTATGTACGGACCAGATGTATCTATTTACCTGTCCCATAGTTGTATAAAGTAGTAGAATAGAGGTCATGACGGGACGGTTAGAAGTCACAGAGTAAGATGATTATACTTTCTGACAATTATATAATAGGGCTAATTACATATGTCCCTGAGGTTTGGGGGTAATTATACTCGAGGACACAAAGTTTCAAAATGTAACACTTATGTCCGTTGACAAACGGAACCCTAAAAATTCTAACGGTTTTAACAAAATGACTTTATTACCCCTGACTTTAAAATAAATTACCCACTTAATTTACTGATTAGTCATTTCTGTCACTTCTGCATGAACGGACAGTAATCCCATGCTATGTATGTCGATCTGCTTTGTTGAATAACAGAAGGGACTTGTGAGGGACTGGAAGAGTTGTGATGTCGGCCGGTAGAGGTTGCCGAGGTGTAAGGGGACTGCTATAAGGGGACGTTCGAGAAGCTTGAAAGTAGAGGGGATTAGATAAGGAAATTAAACTAATTTGCAAAACTAATTATAATATTGAATTCTTAATTTAGTATCGTCATATATGTATTGATGACATAAAAATAGGAAAACGGATGGACACGGCTTTATGAGTCGGAAAGTTACATATGACTATCAAACCTGACATATGTAATTAGTATATAATAACACTGTATATAATTGAATTTAAAAAATAAAGAAAGTAACTTTCTCCATTATATACTATCACTTATTTAGTTGTATTTTGAAATAAAAGAAATCTGAGAAAAATATTTTGGGGTTTGAAAAGTAAAGAAGGTCTCAACCGAATTCAAATACATATAAAATAGATTAGTGAGCATATAACAACAAGATCTTTACTTTGTAAGGAAATTATGTATGCATTAAAATAAGACTCAGTTCTTGAGAATGCTTCAGTCCACAAGAAATGCCCAAAATGTATGGCTAGTGAACTAAGATATTAAAAACTAGTGACATAGTCTGGGGCACTGCCTTCGGACTGTACGACATTTTCGAAGATAAATAAATCAAATTTATGGGGGGAGAGATTATTACACGCTTCTAGTATCCTGATTTATTCACCTTTTTTATGTCACTAGAAGATCAATACTCGTCACTAAAATACCTTTTTAACGGCAAAAGAAAGGTGAGAAGATATAGAGAGTACAAATAGCATTTCTCTTTTATGGTTCGCTAAAAATGGAACTATTGAAGGAGTTAGTACTGACAATTGATACGTGAACCAAATAATTGAACAAGGGTGAGTTTTTTATCTAGAAATTACTTCTATTATTACTTATTTTTACCTAAAAGTAGTCTTTTTCAACTACTTCGAGAATGGGGTGTTGAAATCATGTTTTTTAAGGTTGAGGTTGAGATCGTATTTTCAAATCACGTTTTCTGATTTGTTTTATTTCTTGTAAATTTCATAAAATTATAAAAATTCAAATTAAACAAAAAAAAAGTGTTTCTAAAGCTCACAAAGTTCTCTGTCCTATCCTGATGTCAAAAAGTTCTCTCTTCCGTTCTTTCAGGATTCAATTTTCCAAACTCATACTTAAACCGTAACATTCTCGATCTGTAAATCCACTCTTTATTACAAATTCAGAGTTTGTTGTCACCTATTACAAATCCACAATTCAATCTGTTGTTGGAGATCTGGAAATGGGCTAACGATAAGGTTGTGAGCGAGTAACATGGGGGCCAACTACAAGGTTTTGGGGTTCGAATGATTCGGGTGTTGATCGGCATACTTGGGCCGTGTTGATTTCACTTTTGTCACTAAAAAGTTTTAGATACACTTTTTTTTTAATTACTTAGCGACACTCTTTTGATCTTCAGACACGAAAATGGAATCTATGCACCAAAACATGCACAACACATGGAGTGCAGCATCTCCAATTTTTATGTCTGAAGCAAGAGCAGGGAAATCAGTAACGTGCTTGCCCGGATGGAGCAAGAACATATAACGATGTAAAGATTGATATCCGTAGAAAAGTTTGACCTATCGCGTTCATCTTTTGTAACTGACATCTTTTATAAAGCTTAAAAATGATTACTCAAATGTACAATTTTCGGATGGGTAAAGTTTAACTAACAAAAGATGTCGTAAACAAAATTCAAACAATGAAACCCCCAAGTTTAAAAGTACCAAGAACCACAATGCCATCAACTAAGTGATAACTTGAAATGTATTTTACCAACAAAAAAAAAAAGATAACTTGATATGTACGGTTCGCTAATACAATAACCCATCTGTAGAGGTGATAATGTGACATGCACAAAGTTCTACTAAAAAGAGGGGGTGAAGGAGAAGCGTAGTACGTACATAGTCTGACTCGCTTCTCCCATTTCTCCTGCCGATTTTTTCTTGGAAAAGTTCTTAATAGAAGTCAAAAAAATTTTGCTGAAATTTTTATAGGAAATAAAAACCAAGGAATAGCCATTTCAAGAAATTTTTTTTAGACTACAAGTATACTTTCTCTCTCCCCCCCTCCCTCCCTCACTCAGCGCGTCCGCTCCTTTCCATTATTGCACCATGCGATCCCTAATCAGAGCTCCTACAAAATGTGGCAAATTAAAGTTTTTTCAATCGGACATCTTTCAATGTTTCTTTGTGGCTACCTTAATATACCAGTTTAACATGTTCCTAGTGACTACCTTAGGCTACCTTCGTGGCTACCCTTAGAATCAGCGCATTTCCTAGTGGTTTACGTGCCTTGCGCGCTGTGTCAAAATGAGATAGGAAAAGCACACAATCGATAATCTAACAATTTTTATGTGGATAGGTAAAGCTTGAAATACGAGGTTTCAACATTGATGCTACAACAAACAAACATGTGACGCTAATGTAAAGTGATTCCGCAGTTCGAAAAATTATGGCACCCATGCCGTCCCCTATTCACCTAGCACTGAGTCCACTGGAACCTGTGGTGCAAACATGGGCAGCTGTCTCGAGATTATGCCTTGGCCTCTGGCTCGTTGATGTTTAGCGATGTTCCCGATAAACTTGCTTCCAGTTCATTTAACTCGTCCACGTTCAGCTCATCATCGTCGTCGTCAGCAAGAACTTCAGAATCGCGACCACCCGCTGTCGAAGTACCTGATTCATCCTTAGCAGATCTTTTATCTGCCTGAAAATTGACAAATATGGAAGTAATGGAAAGGTGAGCAGCTGCTAATCGATATTGTCATCACTTGTGGTAACTAAGAGAACCGTGCAAAAAGATTACATGTCCTGCGGTTTCAACCTCGCCTATAACGGGGCAGCAGTTACCTCTCCAGTTAACTGTGTGGAAGAAATAGTTGACAAGCCAAGAAAACAAGAAAAACACCTAAAAGGCAAATGAACAGTAATTTGCCAACTTTGCACAAAGCACTTCCTTCTATTTCCTGAGATCTGGAGCTGATAAAGACATGTTCTCAAATATAGACATTCTTCAAGCACCTAATTCTTGCTGGGCTACGAGTGGGTCAGAGAAGAACATAGTTTTCTTTAGCAGGACTAATAACTTCTAAACACGCCATTTCCCAGTAAAAGCCCACTCTTAAAGCCAAGAATCCATAGTAAAAGTAAGACAAAATTGGTCACGTCATCAGCAAATAAAGACACAAGAAATTCGAACTACCACCTCCTCCTCGTGTAAAGAGACCAACTGAGGAGCAAACATTCTCATCATTCTCACTGCACCATCCACATAAATCACCAGCTAGTATACAGATTCTGACATTTTCTCAGACCGTGCCATATAAAAATGGAAGATCTAGCAGCTTTTGTACACAGGCCATTCTTAGGAGCCCAAGTCTATCACATTCTCCCTTCCCAGGTGTGTGTGTTTTTTTTGGGGGGGGGGAGGACAGAATTTATGTAGCCGACCCGGCTTGGCTGATGATAACGATTGTTACATCCTCCCTTTCGCCCACTCGTACAGGTAGAATATAGGCTGCCTCTCCAATCTCATCCTAAAGCTCTCAAAAACCAAGGATCCTAAGACACTTCACCCTTCCCAACAGAAGACACACCAGAACTTTCGCTATTACCTCCTTTGAAATGCTGAATAAGGATGATAATTCCTAGAAAGCTCCAAGCATCCGACCAAAAATCTAATTCTTGACCCATAAAGCAACGAGGTCAATAAATCGCTAGACAGCTCCATGAGCAACATCTAATTTCCCCACCCATTGCCATTTCAGAGAACATATTGCTCATAAGAGTTACCCAGCCCTTTCTAATGCCCTTCCGCGCATTGAGAGTCTTAACATCTTCACAAATTCGTCCAACTTCTCCTGCCGCACATTTAAACAATTGGAAAGCACCCCTTTCCTGATACCCTACTTATTTTAGTGGAAGAGTCCAACAACCTAAATGGAATTACAAATCGTTCTACTACTACTACCGCTAGAATCTCCACCTTAGTCGCGCCAACATAAAAAAATGAACGTACAATGGCAATGCAGTTAAACAATTGTCAAAACCACCTCGAACTATGGCACAATTACATTAATGGCGATTAAAACTAAATTGGTAGCAAAGTCCCCTATCAGGATATGGCATTAGTTGCAATATCTTTTACAATCACAACTAATGCCCTGGGATGAGATTTTACTATCAATACAGCTTGAGCGTGATTTTGCAGCTACGTCATAGTTTTAGGTTGGTTTTGCCATTGAAGCTATAAAGTTGACACAAAAGTTAAAAACACAATTCCGCAATATGCCTAAAAATAAGAAAATGAAAACACTTGCTTCAAGTTAGTGAGAGGTGCGACTCAAATGCAATAATATTATCTTTGTAAAGTAAGCTATCCTTGTTGTATAAATTAGATAGCGCCAATATATGCTAATTCTAAATGTGCCACCATTCCAAATATCCACCCTTGTAACAGGATTCTATTAGATTTACTTACTAAATGAAAAAAGAATTCTAGCTAACAACGGCAAGATGCTGAATTTCCTTAACATAGAAGGTTACCATCCAAATTTACATATTTTATACAGAAAAAATACCGCCATATATCCAGCGACAGAAGAATCAGTTACATCTGTAAATAAGCAGTTATTTGCATTTTCTCTTTTTGGCCCCGGGTGGGGGGATGAGTGTGTGAATAAATAGCTCATATGTACCCCCTACCTAGCAGGAATTGAAATTTGCACAGCTGAAGGGGGTAGGAGAAATTACCACCCAAGCTAGGGCCTGATGGTTCGTAATATATTTCAGCGCTATTAGCATCTATGTCAAAAAACTTGATGAACCAAAAGTCTGAGAATCCATCGAGCACTTCAAAAAAGTATCTTACAAGGCAAAAAGTCTAATGCGTACCTTCTTTTCAGTAACACCTGATTCTTCTGATTGGTACTTATCATAGGCCTCGGCATCATCCACAAACCAGCTGGAATCCGCCAGGAAAAGCTCACGGCCACTGGAAGGGACACAAAATACTCTATGATAAACATCTAAGACATTACACACCATGCTTGAGAGAAAGGGGAGAATGTGATCTTACCTCATACGGTCATTCTTAGCCCTCTCTGCCATCTGAGCAGCCAAGCCAGCATCTCTTTCTTCCACTTTTTTCTTCTTCCAAAGCTTGAACAGCTCAGGAGTCATAGGAGTTGAAGTAGTTACTTTTGCATGCCTAAAGCCGAGAAGGAAAATTAGCTTCAATTCATAGAAAGATCAACTAGAAACTCTTACAGCAATGGACGCAAATGAGGCCCTAAAGAGAAAACTTCATTTCACCTGGTTTTCGATCTCTTCCTCCATGGTTATCTTTTCAGTCTCTTCCTCTATCAAAGCCTTCATCTGGGATTTTAAGACATATCCTGGAGGAAGGGCATGCCTGTAGTGACAGTCTTTACCACCATTTGGACAGACCCAAAACCAACCATATTGCTTCTTCTCCACTGCTTCCAAAAAGTATTTGCACACCTACACAAGCATCAAAAAGGAATTTCTCTGGCATTGTAAGGATTTAATTTCAAGCATAAAAATTCATAGAATTAGGGTATTGCTATGGGAAAAACATGTATATGTACAGATGAAACATTTTTGCTTAATTTTCTTTGGCAAATGATGTAAATATTGGCCTAACTTATCTAGAGCCACAACAAATCCAATGATCAAGGACTTGTTGTGTAGTAGAATATCCCCTGACCTAGTTGCTTCCTTTAGTTAAAGAATCTTCCCATGATAGCATATTATCAACACTGCATGTCATCAATCAGCTTGGAGGCGCTTCGCAACTCCTATACTGCGAAGTCGCATATAGACTGGCCTTGACACATAAAAGTGCAAGGATCCTACTTTGGGTGGGAAGATTTACTTCAGTTAAGTTTCACTTTATCATGCCCCTCCTTATACTTGCACAGGTTTATTGTTACCATAGTCACTTGACCTCAATTATCTTTCCCACTACTACATCCCATCAAGCTACTAGAATATGGATTCACTGCCTAAGTCTGTTCTCCAACATACACAACCTAGAAAAAGTAAGTATACAGATTCAGAATTAAATAAAACTGTGCGTGATTGAGATAGCAACTTGAAAATTGCAGAAGAAAACTCACTTTATCCGTTGGTTTGTTCTGGCCATACTCCTTTCCCCTTGACTCCACAACCTTCTCCAAAGTTTCTTGATCCCAGTCCTCCATTGAATCTTTTCCTATAACATAATGGCATCGGGATGCTCATACATACAGACATTGGAAACAAAATCGAATCGATATCATCACTAAAAGATTGAAATACAACCTTCATCACGCTTATCGCTGTAAATGTCAATCTTCTCGCCTTTTCTCTGAATATTCAAATCGTGCGAGAACTTGCACTTGAAACCCTTGGCACACTGTCCCGCTTTATAAAACTCGCACAATATAGATTTTGGATCAACACCTAAAGAACATCCACCATGTTTCTCCATCAACAAACATATCATAATATTCACTCAATCACACACAAAGACAAATCAAGTAGGAATGAGTCAAATAAAAAAGTACCAACTGGAACTTTAGGCTGACTGACCGCAACCTTAAACAAATCATTCAGTTCCTTCTCTTTCGCCTTCTCCTCCTCTTTCTTTTTCTGTTAAAGTTATTGCAGCGTAAGTCAAAACAATCAACTGATGATGACAATGTTATTGATGTCCGCTCTCTCTCTCTCTCTCGCGCGCGTGAAGGGGAGGGGGGGGGGGGAGAATGAGATAATCAACTGATCATAATATGTGTGTGTGTGAGAGGGAGACAAACAAAACAACTAAAAGCTCTCCGTTTCGAATTTTTTCACTTTTCGCAAATTTCTAGTGTAGATGACACAAAGACATTGATAGAATTCAAACATAACGACGCTAAACTCAATACAAGTAGAAACTAGAATTAGAGAAGTATATGTTTGACAATTCAAGCTACGACAAAATAACAACATGCTCAAATTCTGTTCTGCAAAATTCCATAAGAAGTCAAATGTGACAAAAATCACGGGACGATGAAGTAATATAATGAAGCGAGCGTGCGTGTTTTACGTGTTTTTGTATGTGCGAGCAAGAGAAGATCAACAAATCAACTGAAGATAACGATGATAACGATAATGGACGTAAATGTGTGCGTGGAAGACCTTGGTGGAGGTTTTGGAGGGATCGGTCTTGGGCTGGACGGTCTGTTGGATGCTGTGGACATACTTCTGGACATTTTTGCTCTTGTTCTTGTTCTTAAGACCGAAAGTCTTGTCCTCGACGATCTTCTGCTTCTTCGCTATATCGGCTTTCGATTGCTGCTTCGGAGGCATCTCTTATTGTCATCAAATTTCGCCGGTCGACCTTCGCCTCTGAGATCGCTCAATCAGGCTACTCGAGATGATCACGGTGTCGCTATATGCGTGGTTTCGTCGCTGATTGCGACGGGATCGTCAGGTTCCTCTGAGATCGCTCAATCAGGCTTGTTGATCACGGTGTCGCTATATGTGTGGTTTCGTCGCTGTTGTGACGGGATCGTCTAAGGATGTGCCGGAAGGCGATGGAGGTTAGTTAAGCTGAGCACTTTGGACGGGCCCAGTTTCGAGAAGCTACACTTGCGTGCTTAAATTGACTAAATGAAACTTGATTGCAAAAGTGGTGATTACATCCAACTAAGAACCCCCCTCATGGCTATGGTTGTGAGAAAGGTATAAGGTGACTTCGTATTGCTCTGCAAAATCGTGCATTATACAGTTATACCCCACGATGGAGCTTCGAGACCGATCCAAAACTTATTGAGTTCGGTATAATAAACTGATAATAATTGTAAAAAAATTTAATCTGAATTGACTCGAAAAATCTTAACCACAACTAAAAAACTCGATAAGTTAAAAGTAACTTCTCTCTAATACTTAGGGGCCGTTTGACATAAATTTCTTTATCACTTGGTATAACCTTTTTATTATCGGCTTTTGTATTTTATATCAAGAAAAGAATACTTTATATATAATATAAATTATAAAAAGCTTATGAGTTGAAGAAGGGTTGGAATTTTGCTTTTATTTATTTTGTATGTCCTTATTGAACATTTTACCGACCTTTCAAATTCAATTCTGCCCTCCTAATAATATATATATATATATATATATATATATATATATATATATATATATATATATATATATATATAACTTCCACTTTCAACCGGAAAAAAAAACGGTTGGCCAGGAATGAGAAACCCACAACTACTCATTTTTGGCTCCTCCATTTTCATCCCTCCCCACCGCCCCTCCACCACTCCCACGGCCACCAGCAGACCCTCTCTCCACACCCCAACCACCAAACCCCCACCAACACCGCCATCTACCTCCTCATCTCCAACCCGCCCTCCCCTCCTCTCCACTGTCCGATGGGACCTTGCCTTCCACCGCCCCCACCGCCTCCGGTACTACGCGGTCCTCGCCTCGAACCTAGCAAGCGAAGGAAAGTTCCAGGCCTTCCTAATGCTCGCCGATAGCATCATCGTTTCGGACGTAAGTGTAATACCCCGGATTTTTGGCTACTTATGTAAGTAATAATTTAAAAATTATACTGATTTGAATTAAGTAATGGACCATAGAGAATTTTCTTGAAGTCCTTTTAGTGATGAAATTAAATATTTAATGGTCTTAGTGGCTAATGTGATTAGATTAAATATTATTTAAACAAAGAAGAATAAGAGATTTCGACTTGGATTAGGATTTTAAGTCATATTGTGATTAAGTTAGTTGATTAGATTAAGTATTATTTCAAAGAAGAAGAGATTTCGACTTGGATTAGGATTTAAGTCATATTGTGATTAAATTAGTAATGAAGACTTTAAGATGTGTTATAATTACACTAACAATAAGGACTTTTAGCTGTGTTATGATTGCACCATCAATTAGGACTTCAAGTCATATTAGAATTAAATTAGCAAACTATATAAGGGAGAAGAAGACATAAGAGTCTTCATATTTTTTAGAGATAAAGGAGAGGAAAGAGAAAAGAGTCAATTGCATTCTTTTGGGTACTCAAGCAAAAAGGTGGTGATTGATCTAAGATAAAGAGTCAAGTGCATTCTTTTGGATATTTTCAAGCAAAAAGGTGGTGATTGATCCAAGATAAAAATGAGATTTTTGACATGATATTGTTACTTTGAAGTAAAGATCCAAGATAAAGAAGAGATTTTTGACATGATATTCGTTACTTTGAGGTAAGGGTTTTTACGCCGTCTTTTCATTTCATACACGAGAATCTTTGCGTCTTCGTTTGATTTCAAAATTGAATTTGCTTCTGAGCCTATTATTGATCATTACGCTTTTTGTAACGTTATCAATGATCTTGTCTCAGTGTCTTATAATTTGCGTTAAAGACAGTTCCCATGTGATTTATAAAAATCTTTGTTCGTTATATCGTAAAAGGTCGTTCGTGATTATTTTGTGCTCTTAGCCGTTCTTTGTTCGCGGTCAAAAAAGTTACTTTCAAAGATTTTTAAACCAACGTGTCTCTCTTCTATTGGTCTTGACGTGTGAATTTCGAGTCTCCTTTGCCACATGTCAACTTTTGGCCGGGTCTTTTTGGTTATTGACAATTTGCTTCCGCTTTCTCGATTTTCGCGCATTTCATTTCACCCAAAACTTCTTTTGACGATATCTCATTCATCTGATCTCCGATTGAGTTGATTTTTGTTTCGTTGGATTCATATTTTTGTTCTCTTCGATTTGAGTCTATAATGACTATTTTTGGACTTTGAATAAATATTCACTATATTTATCAAACTACTTTGTAGGTGATATTTGTGTTTGAAAGTCACTTTTAATTATCGTGACTTATTTGTGACGCGTCGGCTGCGATATTCGACATGGTATAACCATGATTTGTGATGCTTAATAATAAGCAATTTGTTCATGTGACACCCACAAGTTTTGATAAATATATTTTGATATTCGACTTATTGGTTATGTAAACCCTTTTTTGAGTCGATTTGTTATTTGTTTTTGAGTCGATATTCGACTTATTGGTTATGTAACCCTTTTTTTGAGTTGATTTGTTATTCGTTTGTAAATCGATATTCGACTTATTGGTTATTTAACCCATTTTTCGGTCGCTTCTGTTATTCGGTTGTGAAATTCGACTGAGTTATCTGAATTCTTATTTATTGGTTATATTCGATAACTCATATTTGTTAATCATTTTTGGTAACCTTCTTTTGGTCACTTTCGTATTCGCTTATGAAATTTGACTGAGTTATCTAAATTCCTATTTATTGGCTCTATTCGATAACTCTGAATTCGTATTCTTATCCATTTTTGGCCCTCTGTGTGTAAAAACTTTTACTGGGCAATTCGTGCTCACCCCTTTGTTTTTTGTTTCCTTTCCCTTCCAGGCCAAAAGTAGCACGAAGGGCGAGATATAGTACAGCGGTTGGAATTGCTCTGGTTTTTGATATTGAGAATAGAGCTTATGATTTCTTTAGACAAAAATTGGTTAGTTGGTTTATTTTCCTTTGGGTTCAGATATTTAGTCTGAGAGATTTGTAATAAAGTTTTGGATTATTTTTGGGAGTTAAGTTTTGAGATACAAATCATTTTGTTTGTGGTATTTTAGATGCTCTGCTCTACCATTAAGGTTGTTATGTTTTGGAGAGGATTGGGTTATGGTTTAAGGACGTGTTCGGACCCTCGGGTTCGGGATGTTACAGTAAGGCCCTCGCAATTCGTCGAATTGCTGAGAATCGAGCTCGTTTCGGCTGGGATTGTTCGGGTGCTTCGAGAGGGGAAGCCTCGGAGTGTGATCGAGATGTCGATTGGTGCCAAAAAGCTAGGGATTGATTCGGTGCAGCTGTTTGAAGACTCTGCTATGGCGGCACTAGCGCGAGAGTGCCGCCGGATTGCGAAATGCGGTGGAGTGGAGGAACTTCTCGGCATAATGGAAACTCTGGCTGGTATTTTTTATTACTTTAATCGTACTGCTGACTTACAATTGTTGGGAAATGGTAACCGCGCTTCACTTTTAACTGCCTACATTTCGATTCGCTTGCTAAACTTATGCGTTTCATTGATAGATACGATTTGTTAAAAAATTGTTGGAAATAAATTCTTTTGAAAATTCTTTTGGAATGGTATCGCACTTTTAACACAAAACAAGAAAATTATAGTACATTATAAATAGTAACGCGTTACAAGATGAATAGGACTGATCTTACCAAGCTATATAATCAAGCCGAAACTTTGTCCTAAAAAGTTGATTCGAAACTTTCCTCTTCCACAATTCACACAATATAAAAATATGTGTACTAAAATCTTGAAAATGTGTGTGAGAGAATTTTTAAAGAAAGAGTATTCTGCTTTGGTTTTCAAAGCAAAATTTTTCTATGTGATTAGAGCTTGGCCAAATGGCCTTTATATAGAGGAGGGGATAAAGTCTTGATAGATAAGTAAGGGATAAGGTGGCTGCAGAGAATGTTTCCATTAGTCAAATAAAAAAGGGATTAGGAGATGAATCTCCTATTTTTCAACAAATTAGAAGATGTATTCTTCTCATTGTCAAAAAGGCAACAGCCTTTTTTGGAAGACTGCAATCCTTTTGTCAATTTTTTGGACCTCAAATTCAACAAATGAGGTAAGGGATTGGGTATGGGCCCGACCTGCATTTATGTGTTTTGGAACACATACAAAAATACAACAATCGACCACATGTTTTAATAACACAGACTCAATAAAGGAAGAGGAAACGAAAAATTATGCATCTGCGAGGTGTTATGTGGATCCAACCTTTCTTAGGATAGTAAAGCTCAGAGGGAAAATGCAGCAGCTAGTATGGCATTACATTGGGGATGGTGAAAGTACTTGGCTCTGATATGATAACTGGATGCCCCATGGGAATCTAAATGCACGATATGGTAACAGAATCATCTATGATTCAGGACTAAGAAAGGATAGCAAAGTGAGTGCTATAATAGAAGATGGGAACTGGAAATTACCTCAAGCAAGATCTCATGCACTTAGAAGTTGGCTAGCAGAAATGAGGTGCATCAGTCAACCTCAAATAAATAGAGAGGACAAAATCTGTGGAAAGGGGATAAGACTGTCATATTCTCAATAAGCTCAGCATGGCAGCTTTTAAGAACTAAAAGTGCTCTGGTGCCTTGATGGAAATTAATTTGGTTCAATAGTCATATCCCTAATTGTGCATTTGTGCTCTGGATGTTATGCAAGGGAGGACTAAAAACTAAGGACAAATTGAGGAAATGGAATATAAGTATGGATGATACTTGTCAACTATGTGGAAATAATGAAGATCATCTCTTCTAAAGATGCTATTACACTAATGCAGTGTGGGAGGTTGTATTGAGAAAACTGCTGATACAGTTTCAAGGGGACCCTTGGAAACAATTCCTTTGCTATGCTTCCAAGAAATTCAGAGGAAAAAGCTTTCAAGCAAGGCTTAGAAAGCTGGGGATGGCTGTTACTGTATACATGATATGGTTTGAAAGAAATAAGATTATATTTGAGCAACAACTAGAAAACTAAAGATGAGCTGGTCATGATGGTCTAACAATGGATTTGCTGGTGTCTAAGGAGCTGGAAGCAGATTAAGGGGCACAATGTAAACAAAAGGCTGTGCTCTAATTGTGAAATCGATGAGGGAATGATGCTGTCTTAGGACATCTATGGATTTATAGAAAATGTATGATGTGAGAGATGTATTGATGTAAAATATTTGGTTGGAAATAAAAGGTTTGACTTTCACCCAAAAAAAAAAAAACCTTTCCTAGTCTAAATGAGTAGGAACTCACTGAATTACATTTGTAGAGTAAATACACTTTTAACCAGATTTCGGATGTGAATTGTGCATACTCACCACCCACATAATATCTCTAGTCAGGGTTGTTCTTATCAGTTGATGCTGTATGGCCATGTGTCGTGCCTGGATTTTTGTGTGCTCTAGCGACATACTCAAGTGAGGCGGCTCAACCTCACACACACATATAGGTAGTATCCATCAAGGAATGTGTTGCAGCTGAACACCCCATCCCAATAATTAGGGACTATGGACCCATTAAGAGCTATATGCTTATTCTCATACACTGCAACGGTCACTGTCATACACTATAAGGATAGACTCTTCTTTAAGGACCTACCACCTTAAAGGATATACACAAAGGGATAGTGCCCATTGAACTCCACGAATTCGTTATTACCTATTGACCCTCATTCACGGGATCTCTGATCACAGTAGGTTAGGTATCTGTCACTTTGTCTCTGAATTTGGGTACAGTTTTATCCCCCCTTGATGCTTCCATCACTAGGCCTCTCCCTAGTGGCTTAGTCAAAAAATCGGCCAAGTTCTTTTTGACCTCACAAAATTTATTGATATGGTACCATTCTCAATTAGTTGTCTCAAAGTAATATGCCGCATCCGGATGTGACGACTTTTTCCATTATATATTTTGCTTTTAGCTTGAGCAATGGTAGCTTGGCAATCATAATGCATTACCATAGTTGGACTAGGTCTACTCAATAAAGGTATATCAGCCAAGAAACTTTAAGCCACCCTGCTTCAGAACAAGCCTTCTTTAAGGCAATCAACTCTGAATCCATTGTGGATTTAGCAATAAATGTTTGCTTGGACGATTTTCAAGAGATTGCTCCTCTAACTAGTAGGAAAACATATCCACTAGTGGGCTTCAACTCATTTAAATTTGAAATCCAGTTAGCATCACAATAACCTTCAAGTACAGAAGGATGACCACAATATGTTAGTCCATAATCAAAGGTGTCTTTCAAATATCTCAACAATCTAGATTTTGCATTCCAATGTTCCTTATTAGGATTATGAGTATATTTATTCAATCTGCCAACTGCATATGCAATATCAGAATGAGTATGATTCATTAAAAACATTAGACTACCAATTATTTGTGCATACTCATTTGGAGACACGTTGTCACCATAATTTTTCACAAGGTGAATTTTTGCATCATAAGGTGAAGACAAAGACGAACAATCATAATGCTTATACTTTCTCAGCATGTTCTAATCAAAGTGTAACTATGATAATGTGATGGAATCATCATGCCTCAAGATCTTGATTCCCAAAATCACATTAGCTTCACTCATATCTTTCATGTCAAATTTAGATGTTAAAAATCTCTTAGTAGCATGCACAATGTTAATGCTTGTTCCAAATATAAGCAAATCATCAACATACAAGTATACAATGATAACACTATCTTTGGTATATACACTTATCAACATTGTTAATAAAAAATCCATCAGATATCATCACACTATCAAATTTCTCATGCCATTGTTTAGGAGCTTGTTTCAGTCCATACAAGGATTTCCAATTTGAACACTTTATTTTCTTATCCGAGGACCACATATCCCTCGGGCTGCTCCATGTATATTTCTTCTTCTAAATCACTATGTAGAAAAGCAGTTTGATGCACAACAAGTTTATATATGGATGCAATGGCAAATAATATTCTGATAGATGCAATTCTAGTAACAGAAGAGTGTATCAAAATAATCAACATTCTGATTTTTCTTATAACCCTTAGCTACCAGTCGTGCCATATATTTCTCAATAGAACCATCAGGTTTCAACTTTTTCTTAAAGACCCGTTTCGGTCTAGTCTTGTAAGGCAAATCTACAAGTTCCCAATTATGATTAGACATAATGGAGTCTAATTCCTTATTGATTGCTTCTCTCCAAAAAGGTGCATCTACAGAAACTATAGCATCATGATATGATAATAGTTCATCGTTAACAAGATACACATAATAATCATCACCAAAATTGGTTTTAGTTCTCATTCTCTTGCTTTTTCGTAGTTCTAGAATTTCATCAATTGATTTGTCAGAACTAGCATGCTTATTAATAACTTTAGGTACTTTATTTTTCATAAGAAAAATATTTTCAAAGAAAGAAGCATTTTTAGATTCAATAATAGTATTGACTTCTATAACATCACTCTGAATTACAAGAAATTTATATGCAATACTATTAGAGGCATAACCAATAAGCACGCAATCACAAGTTCGAGAACCAATTTTCTCTCTTTAGGCTCAGGTAACATCACCCTTGCCAACCACCCCTACACTTTCATGTAATCCAAGTAAGGAGCACGACCTTTCCAAATCTGATAAGGTGTTTTATTGGTTTTTTTATGGGGTACTTTATTTTGTATGTGACAGGCTGAGAGAATAGCTCCCCCCCACAGGTTGGCGGGTAAGCCAATACTAACAAGCATAGCATTCGTCATTTCTTTTAGAGTTCTCTTTTTCCTCTCAACAATTCCATGTGATTCAAGTGAATAAGGTGGAGTTACCTCATGAATAATGTCATTTTGCAAACAGAAATTATCAAACGGATTAGAATCATATTCACCACCTCTATCTATTCTAAGCCTTTTAATTTTCTTATCCTTCTAATTTTCAACTTCAAATTTATATTTCATGAACATCTCAAGAGCTTCGCCTTCTGTTCTCAATAGATAGAGTCTAGTGAATCTAGAACAATCATCAACAAAGATCACATAAAACCTTTTACAACCTCCGGTCATGATTTGTTTGAAATCACTTAGATCACTGTGAATTAAATCAAGTGGTTCACTCTCTTACCACGGGTTTACATGCTTTCTTCGTACTTTTGGTTTCAACACATATTTCACATTTGTCTTTGTTAGACTCATGAGAACTAGAGATTAAATTCATTTCTTTGATCTTCTTTATGTACGCATAATTAACATGTCCAAGTCTACCATGCCACACTTTAGCAGAGTCAATCAAGTAAGCAAAAGTGGACTATGCATTCTCATTAAGCAAATCAGCAACATTAAGCACATAAAAACCTTGGTCCAGATATCCCTTACTGACAGAGACGCAATTTTTTGTCAGAGTCACAATACCTCCATCAAACAGAGTTTTGATACCGGCCTTTCCGAGTAGTTGTACTGGCACAAGGTTGTGTTTGATCATCGGCACATGAAGCACATTAGGCAGTGAAAGGGTTTTACCTGAAGTGAGTTGTTGTCCCCAACATACACGCTTTCGGTACCTTCCCCCACATTAAGTAGGAGGTGAACACATCTCGGTTAGCACAGATGTGCCTAGTTGAACTCGAGTCTAAAACCCATCCTTTCACTGTTATCACTAGTTCACGTGTGATATCACAGGCTTCACAACAGTAATGGCATCATCATCTGCCTCGACAACATTTGCTTTAGCTCTTGGTGGTGCCCTTCTGTTATTGTTGTGGTGGTGGCAGTGCTGATGGCTGTTGTGTTGATCACCTTTTCAATACCGGAAAACATTTGCATAGTGTCCTGCTTTTTCACAAACTCTCCCTTTTTCTGGTGAATCTGTAGATTAGATACTTGACCTCTATTGGAGTTATTAAATTGAGGTCTTCCATAATGCTTATGGTCATGTTCTCTATTTTGTGTGTGGGGGCTTAGCCGGTTCAATTTCAACCACGTTAGTCTTAGACATCATTTTTTTAACTCTACTAGTCATTTGCAATTTTCTGTTTTGAGCCTCAACTTTGATATAGACTATTGTTTCCTGTAGGGTCATTGCATGTCTCTTCTGTCTAAATTTCAATTTAAAATCCTTCCAAGAGTTAGGTAGTTTTTCGACAAGACATTGAGTCTTAAACCTTTCAGGTAAACTGTCACCCTCTTTAGTTAAACCATTTATGATATTTTGAAAATCATTTATTTGAGTTAGAACACTTTTATCATCAATCACTTGATACTGCAAAAAGTTAACAGCTAAAATTTTTAGTCCCTTCATCCTCAAATTCATATTTACTGATCAATTCATCCCATAAGGCCTTAGCAAGTGTAAAATGATTGTAAATGCCATATAGATTATCTGATAAAGCATTACGAATAGTACCGAGACAAAATTTATTAGCAGTTTTCCACGTTTCTAATTTCTGAGCATAATTTCAGTATTTTCATTTGGCACAGGCTCGGTTAGAACAAAAGAGATTTTAGGAAAATCCAAGACATCCAATATCATGTCTTTCTATCTTTTAAAATTATTTCCATGTCTTTCATCCTAAATAACCTTTGCCTGATCGAGAAGTTGCAATTCCATTTTTCAAAATCAACCTTTTAGAATATTAGAAATAAATCCTTTTGAAATTTTTTTTTTTGGCATGGAATCACACTTTCTAACACAAAACAAGAAAATTACACTAGAAATAGTAACACGTTACAAGATGAATAGCAATGATCTCACCAAGCTACTGAATCAAGCCAAAGTTTTGTTCTATTTTTTTATGTTTTCCAAAACACATAAATGCATGTGGGGCGCATACCCAATCCCTTACCTCTTTGAGATTTCAAAAATTGACAGAAGGATTGCAGTCTTCCAAAAAAGGCTGCTGCCTTTTTTACAATGAGAAGAATACATCTTCTGATTTTGTTGAAAAATTGGAGGTTCATCTCTTGATGCCTTTTTTCTTGACTAATGGAAATATGTTCTGCAGCCACCTTATCCGTTACTTATCTATCAAGACTTTAGTCCCTCCTTCTCTATATAAAGGCCATTCAGCCAAGCATTAATCATATAGAAAAATTTTGCTTTGAAAACCAAAGCATAAAACTCTTTCTGTAAAAATTCTCTCACACACCTTTTCATGATTTTAGTACACATATTTTTATATTGTGTGAATTGTGGAAGAGGAAAGTCAAGAAGGTCGTTCCAGAGTCTTTGTTACAAGTGCGTGCAAACAAAGATAATACTATAGACTAATCTTAGGGGTTGCATGCCGTGAAGCCCATCGCATCGAGTCACTGGTTCCGGAGGGCGCAAATCAACCTTTTAGGACAAAGATTCGACTTGATTCTATAGCTTGGTGAGATCATTCTTATTCATCTTGTAACGTGTTACTATATATAGTGTACTGTAATTTTCTTGTTTTGTGTTTGAAAGTGTAATTCCATTCCAAAAGAATTTTTCGAAAGGATTTATTTCCAACAAAAATATCATCGGTGAAGATTTGTAAGGCATTCTGCTGAGATTGCTTTAGATATATAGTCACAAAAGTTGAATGGAAGTGTTTGTAAGTGGAGTAAAGTTATTACTTTGTACGTGGAGTAAAGTTATTACTACCTCATGTGATTTTTCTGTATAAATGAGCATATGAGGACAAGAAAATCACTACTAAACCTTGACTTCCTTAGATGATATACGAATTGTTGCTAAGAAATAAATTTTAGAATTTTAAACCTTAACATTGCAAATGATATTTTGTGAAGTATACATGTAGTTTTGCCTTTAGCATTTTGACAGTAATTGGGGTTGTGCTACTCATTGAATTTCTTCTTTTGACTTTTAGATGGCATTGGTAACGCTGATTTTCTGTTAGCTCTTTTGCATATTTGCCATTTTATATTATGTTTAACAAGTTTTTTTTACATGGTTCAGATTTTCACTTCACAGTCAAGGACTTGATGGATCCATATGAGATTATTAAAGTCTGTGTCAATAAAGGAGGCCCAGATGCCGCAATAAGGTAAGGCTTTATGTTGAGGATCTTTGTTGCACTAAGTGAAAAGCAAATGATTATCCATAGAGAAAATGATGTTCGAGAGAAGGTACAACCATCGAACATTGTACAGCATGTGTTCATGTCTTGATGGCTACATCCTTCTTTGGGTTCGTCACTTCTACGGATATCGTTTCTCTTTAATGAAATCTCTCTTAGCCATCTAACCAGGTGAAGTCTCAATAATTACAAATTAATCATTGCAAGTTTGATTCATCAGCTATTGGTATTAGTATGAAACAACGAGTAATCTCGAAGAGTTCTTTTAAGTATGTGCATAGTGAAAGGTGCAATGCAACGCAGCGCAAATTACGAAAGGCCGTGAGAACATTATTAACTGGATTAGTGATGAAAGGGATCAAAAGAAGGAAAGATGTTGTAAGATTTCGCTTGTTTTTTCCTTTACTGAAAAATTTCAACAAAGTTTTTTGGTACTTAATTAACTTTTTGGTTATAAGATATGCCTCATCCTGTGGAATCATATTTTTCCTTTCAATCCAGGCAGTCAAATGACGTCGTTTCAGTTTTTAGTGCAGAATTAGATATGTCTAGATTTTGATCAGTTTCTAAAATGTACAAAGTTTCATAGTTCCGGTTTCCTTTTCAACCTTCTTGTTTCGAATGTTTTCTTGTGTACTTATTGTCGTACGGTATTTGATTGCTTTTTTTTTATCCTTTATATCTGGACTCTGGAGGACTTCCTGCTTTTCTGCTGCTGCCATTGGCTTTTCTTCTTATCATCAGAACTAGCTTTTCAGACTTTATTTATGTCATGCTGAGTGGTATGGGATATTCGGTACTACTTTATTTGAGATTTCTACTGTTCAATCTTTAAATGCTTTATCTTATATTGCAGGTTTGCATGCTTGTTTCCTGACACGCAAAAATTAATTTATTTTATAATTCAAGAATTTGGGAAGAAAAGAGACTTGGTGTCTGCTCTTACCGTCTTTCAAACATCCCAGCAGAATCAGGGTTATCCTAATATGTATGCCTACCGTACAATAATAGATGTTTGTGGTCTTTGCGGTGACTACTCAGAATCTAGATCCGTTTATGAGGTACTTGCCAATAATGCTTCATTAGATCTTCGAATTAGTATGTTTCAGAATGGACGAGTAATGAGTGCTAGGATTCTTCTGTTCAAGCTTGATCATTATTTCTGATCTGATGCCAGGGGCCTCCAAAGTCCAAGTTAACCATTTTATCATGCAGCAAAGCATAATGTCTTATCCAAATACCGAAATAACTTAGTTAATTGCAGCATAGCTCATCTCCTGATCCTTAGAGCTCATGATGTTTGCACAGAGATTGACGCACATTCCGAAATTTCCGTAACTATAAGCATATAAAATTAAGGTGCTCTACAGAGTCATCACTAGTGGAACAAAGCCTAATGATAGCAACTAACCCCATCCAACAAGCTTGTCCAAAATAAACCCTTTTTCTTTATTGAATGCTAGCCAGATAACAAAAGCATGCCTTAAAACGTGGCATGCCAACTTAGACCGAGGAAACCAGGAAAGAGTTGAACATAGTTGTCATAGTTAATCAGTTTTGAGTGTGAGATGGACGTTTGATTATACAATGCTAACCATGAGTTTCTTCATAGGAATTTGTGTACTTAGAGATTCAAAGTATAGCATGTCAACATACCATATTGTAGAGCAGCTCTCACTTGAGAAAGTGATTGTTAGCCTCGCTTTAATGGCCCTAAAGTTCTAAGAAAATGACCAGATTCATAGCAAATTTTGTTTAGATTTAACTATGCTCTTCTGACCCATTGCTGTGTGATAAGAAGGTGCACATCAATCTTTTGATATAGTATCATATTCAGATTGAAAATGTCACAGAAAAGGCTGCTTCTGGCTTTTTAAGGCAAAAGTGTATATGTTCCCTGTATTTGATCTGCTAAAAGAATGGGGCTACATATTCTCAGTTCTGAGCACATGATCTTTTGACTTGGAGATTTATATCATAGCTGTGGTTGTCAGGCAAAAGTTATTACCTTCAGTTCAATTTCACATACAACCACAGTTATTAGCTTTAGTCCAATTTCACATTCTCTAGCAAATTTACTTTTGATGTTGTGTGCAGCTTGTATCGTTATACATGACTCAAATTTTGGTATATTCTTCTTATTCTGTTATTTCATCTCAATTCGAGTCCAATATTTTCTGCAGGAATTATGCATTCAAATGGTTACTCCGAACCTTTATGTTTTCTACAGTCTCATGAATGTAAATGCCCACGATTTGAGCTATACATTGCATGTCTACAAGAATATGCAAGTAATGCTCTCTCTCTCTCTCACACACACGCCCACCCACCCACACACACACCCCACACACCCTCACCCCAACTCACAGGAATAGACGTACATCATGAACATTCATGCACACACAATCTTTGCTTGGTTTCTTATACTTTACATTATCTTTGACCTCCAGCTAAAATGCTGTTTGGTTTGATGTTTTGAAAGTAAATATATGTAATGCTCCTTACCTTTCGCTTCGTACTAGTATTAATCCTGTGCGTTGCAGACGGGACCAACAACAGCTAATTAAAAGTTCATACTTATACGTCGAATACAAATAACAAATAACATTATTTTCACCTTTTTATGAGTTATTTTTCATTTTTAGTAACAACGTTAGAAACCCATGTATCGAGGTTTTTACTAATAAAACTCACCTAGAACGGTATAAAAAGTTATGCAACATAAAAAAAAATATAATATGAGAGATAATTATACGTATATACAGACATATAAGGGTGAATTCAATAATAGACGCCTATTGGCATTCCAAGCACACTTGGAGACCACAGTACAACGGATATATAAAATTATTTATAGTAAAAGGAAGGAGATTAATTTTTTTAGATTGTGAAAATATGTTAGAGTTGTGTAAAATATTGGAAAGTTTCAAGATTTGAATAAGATATTGATTAGATTGAGATATAGATTTAAATTCATGGAGAGAGAGATTTGTTTTTAAGTGGGACATGTTGACGTTGAAGAGAGAGAAAAGTAAAATTTATATGATTGGTTAAATGCCAAATGGCATAAATAGAGGCATGCCAAGTAGGAAAGAGAATAGCTTCATATATATATATATATATATATATATATATATATATATATATATATATATATATATATATATATATATATATATATATATATATATATATATATATATATATATATATATATATATATATATAATCCGTTGAGAGCGCTAACAAACTGGGTTCAGTTGCTAGCGCGATCTGGCCGTCCACGCCCTGCGTTTTTTTAAGTCCGTCCGCCACATAATGTAGCGGACAATATTTTGACAAAATTGCCCCTGACTCCGCACGCAAAGAAGCAAAAAAGAACGTGTTATACCGTCGTCCGCTACATTATGTAGCGGACGACTGTAGTGCACATAAGGTATTTTGTTTCTCTCTCCTTACAATTCCCAGATTTGATCTACTAATTCTCTTTCTTCTCCTCAAACCTACAGGCCACCTCCTAGCTCAATCGTTGACCACCCGAGATTTTGAGTTTTTTCTACATTAGTTCACTACATTAACGACATGTCACCACGACATGTCACCACGAAATGTCAGATCTGCTAATTCTCTTTCATCTTCTTACAGCGTGGTGTCCGGCTGTGCTTAATGGGTGGAAGATGGATGGTGGTGGCTGTTGCCGTGATGGTGGCCGATGCTGTGATGTGCTGGGAGGAAAGATGGCCGGTAGTCGTGAGCTTTGGATTGTGGTGGTGGATTATGATGGTGGGCGTAATGGGTGGAAGATGGGTGGCCTATGGAGGCGGGTGATGAAGATGGGTGGTCTACGGTGGTCGTGGGCTTGTGGGCGTAGATTTTGGGTAATATATGTTGTTGGGTTTGAAGATGCTTGAAAGTGGTGGGTGGACTTCGCCGGCGAGATCGCGGGCTGTAGCCTTGAAGGTGGTGGGTGGACTTCAAGCATACTGCTTTCAGCAAGGATGCCGCCACGCCGGGACTGATCAGCTCTGCGGCGGAGTTGCCCGTCGTTGCTCCCATGAAGGCGCTTGACGGAGAGCTTCTCCAGGGAGGAGTAGTGGCCCAGCACGACGTTCATGCCTTTTATGCTAAATTAGCAGATCTGGGAATTGTGAGGGGAGAGAGAGAAAGAAAATACCCTCTCTACAATACAGATCTGGGTATGTTTCTGTTTACACTTGTCCGCTTCATTATGTAGCGGACAACATTATTCGCATGCGAGACTAGGTCAAAAAATTGTCCGCTACATTAAGTGGCGGACTGACTTAAAAAAAACACAAAAAAAAGATCTGGACCATCCACAGATCGCGCGTGGACGGCCAAATCGCGTTAGCAACTTAACCCAGTTTGCTAGCGCTATCAACGGATCAGCTTCCTATATATATAGGAAGCTGATCCGTTGATAGTGCTAGCAAACTGGGTTAAGTTGCTAGGGATGGACTGCCCAGATCTTTTTTTCGAAAGCTGTCAATCGTCCTCTACATAGTGTAGCGGACGGACTTTTTTACCATATTGCCCCTCATCCTCGTCCGCTACACTATATGGCGGATAACTTTTTTGGCCTGACACCGTCAATCAAAAAGTCGTTCGCTACACTGTGTTGCGGACTACTTTCTGACAACTTTTGACTGACATGACTGACACAATTTCAGATTGTATGTACCTTAGTTGCACAAAGCGGGGGCGGGGGCGGGGGCGGGGACGGGGACGGGGACGGGGGCGGGAGTGGGAGCGGGAACGGGGGCGGGGGAGCGTAAGCACCAAGAAGAATCTAAGGTTGGGAGCGGCTTAAATAAATAAATGAGTAAAGAGTATTATCATTTGTTTAGTATAGTTTACATAGCCAGCAACAACAGACAAGGAGGCTTTAAGGACTTTGAGGAGAGAAACAAGGAATTGAGTTGAAAAGGGCTTGATTTTCAGGTATTCTCTCACTTGTTCCATGCATCTCTATCCAGCTAACGGGATCGAGTTCTCATATTAGCTTGGGACGAGATCCCATGGAGCTCTTAACTTGGGATCGCAAAAGCGAGTTTCCGAGAGAGAAACGTCACCTTATTAGGAGTTTCCTGCAACTAAGGTCTATACCATAGATACGGCACACATCCGCTGCACTGTATCGCGGACAATATTTTTTCTTCTCCTTCAACACAATTTTCTTCTTCTTCAGACTCGCTTCCATTTTTAGCTTCCTTCAAGCTTCGAGATTCCGTCGAATGTTCATTATTTTTCCGACTTTTAGGTTCTTAATTGTGCCGTTTGAGATTCCGTCAATGTTGAGATTGTTGATTGTTAATCGTACGTTTTTTATTGTTAATCGATATTGAGATTGTTGATTCCGTGGCTAAAACAAGTCTTCGGTCGCCAATTTATTAAAATTAGGAGATCTTCAACACAATGTATTTGGACGTCCGCTACACTGAGTAGCGGACGGAGAAGCAGAAATAGTCAACTTCAACACTTGGAAAATTTTTCATTTGGACGTCAGCTACACTATGTAGCGGACGAAAAGCAGAAACAATAAACCTCATTACTTAGAAAAATTTTCAGTATTTGGACGTCCGCTGCACTTTGTAGCGGACGGAAAGCAGAAACGATCAACTTCAACACTTGGAAAAAATTTCAGTATTTGGACGTCCGTTATACTGTGTAGCGGACGGAGAAGCAGATACAACCAACTTAGAAAATGTTTCAGTATTTGGACGTCCGCTACACAGTGTAGCGGACGGAGAAGCAGAAACAATCAACTTCAACACTTAAAATTTTTTTCAGTATTTGGACGTCCGCTATACTATGTAGCGGACGGAGAAACAGAAACAACTAACTTCAACACTTAGAAAATTTTTCAGTGTTTGGACGTCCGCTACACAGTGTAACGAACAAAGAAGCAGAAACAATCAACTTCATTACATAGAAAATTTCAGTATTTGGACGTCCGCTACATTGTGTAGCGGGCGGATACTTTCAACTAAACAATTCTCAATGAATTTTGTTTCCCACCATTCAATCATTCTCAATGAGAGCAAAAAAACCAACTCTAATCACAAATCAAATGTCCACTGATATGGACATAAATCACTCAATCATTCAACACAAATCAACTGATCTCAACACAAAAAAAATCACACCAATGACAACTTTCTAAATAAATAATCACGATTTATTAAATAAAATTATTGTAATGGTACAATGTCAACTAGGCGTCCTCATGTTCAGCCGGATGTTCGTCCTTAGACGGATTTTCAATAAACCTAATCTCTCTAGGCCGGCCTTTCAAAATTTGCCAAGCTATCCTATATCTAAAGCGTTCTACGCATCCTAAACTCCAGGCGGCCGCCTTGAGGCTCTCAGACCGACAGATGTAATCCATGTACATGCATAGGAAGACGCCGCAGTCCGAAGTATTATGTTGCTTGGGCCTCGTCTTCTTCAATCGGAAATGGAGCTTTGGCCGCGCCGGTACAGGTACACCACGGATAGCATTGACCATGGCACAAAATATATTCTGCGAGAAACAGAAAACGGCGTAAGACACGAGTTAACATTTACAATTGGCAAGTTACAATAAGCATTAAACAATCAACTTCAAGATTACCATAGAGTCCAGCTGGGCTTTATACATCCGCAGCACAGGCATGTGGGGGGTATCGTCGTGGAGACTGTCGATCACCGATACGACTTTTTTCGTTGGTTCATAGCAAACCAAGTACCAGTGGCTTTCCCCTAGAAATGGGATTAGAAACACGTGGGCAACCATTGAGCTCACTGGACTATCCCTATTCAGATACGCTCGTAGGTTATCGGACGGTCTCCACTGACTCAACTTTTTCTTCCCCCTTCGTTCGACCCACTCATGCCATTCAGCCACTAGGAGGCTATGAAAAAAGGCATCCAACAAAAATACGGCCGGATACTCATTCGGCCGCCCCCGGCCCCTTTCCTTCAGAATCTCCACGTAGGTAGAGATGACGCCGCTGTCTAACCAACTCCCCGGAGCCAGGGAGGACATTTCTCCCCACGAGCAAAAGTAATCCATCCCCTCAGGGTGATTCACACTATATAACGCTTTGTCTCGGGGGAACCCGCTAAAATACCACTCTCTGATAATTTGGCATTTATGCGGCTTTAGGGGCTTCAGTGGATGCCCTTTGCGATACTCCCTCGGGGGTCGACCGGGGGATATTGCACTCCTTCGGGGGGTCGACTGGGGATATTGCACTCCTTCCGCAACAGATGGTCCCGCCCACGGGACAATGGGCAGTGTCTCGGACAGACTGATGTTTCCGAAACCCCAGTCCTGCGTGACTTGACTCTGAGAGAAGGGTTGGGGTTCCGAGTCCAGAAGCAAAGAGAAGGAGGGCGCACTGTACTCTTCCCATGGCGCTTGAGCCTGGCCCATGGTGCTTGGCGGTCCCCAATCACCACCCATTCCCGGTACAGAGGGACCACTGTATCCCTGGCTCACCCCCGAAGTCTGTCCCGAGGGATCACCGTATCCCGAGCTCACATAAGGGGGCTGCCACCCGGGTTCCCCCATTCTCGGGTTGACGCCCGAAGGCTGCCCGGATGCTTGGCCAAAAAATGGCTGCAGCCATAAGCCAACAATTCGGCCTGTTGGCGAAGCTCCTCGCCCATTGCATCCACCAGATCCTTGCGCTCGCTCAACTTCTGGAAGAAGGCGAACGAGGCATTAACCTACATCCAAAGAGATAATAAATAAGTAACTTCATACACACTTAGAATCATCAAGGTCAATTAAAAGCACTGGTTGGGCAACTTACCAGATTGTATGCCATTTGCTCATCGATCTGACCCCTAGGGTGGTACTTCTCCCCGCGTTCAAACCTTACTGGAGCTACTCTCCTCCGGGTGATGCGGTAGTACCACTCATTGTACTGTTCGATGCTGATCACGGGGTCAGGCTCCGACACAATGGCCGCCAACGTGTCCTGCCAGGAATCCCAAACCTCAAGTTCTCGTGCGCACAAGTCGTGCGCATTCGCCTTGCCAAACCGTCCGACACCCGGTGGGTTCCTGTTACCCCTCATATCCGGCGCATCGGCTGGCAACCCCTGCAGGCACTCAAAATGGCGCATAGCACGATCTGGTAGCTGCCACTCTGCGACCTCGAAGTGGATCAGGGGTGTGCGTTGCAACCCGGAGAGCGTGAAGACGAACGACTCCCCACCCGTCGCGCCAAACGTTTGTACGGTGCCCATCGCATCTGGCCCGGAGATAGCGAGTCGAGCTCCCCCCGATAGTACGTAATGTTATGATGGGGATCGTCTCTCCTCGGGTAGTGGCTGTCCTTCCGGCTGTACTCCCAGGCGCACAACCGAGGCCACACATTATCCGTTCCGTCCCTACGCCTGGGTGCGCCGGTAGCAAGGTGTTCATAAGACCACACCTGAGAGCAAAGACAAATTAAATAAAGTATCGTCAAAATTTATTGTCGATTCAACAAAAAAAAACAAGCACGTAATGAAGATTTGTATGATATACCTGCAATAGCGAGAGACACGCACATATAGCTTTGGAGTCGGGCCTCGTTGCCTTGTGCAATGCTCGGTACAGGTACGCAAGAGTTGCTGCACCCCAGGCATAATCCCCAACCTCCAGCAGGTTACCCAACAACGGTAAATATTTGACGCTGACCGTATTCTTCGACGTTGTTGGGAACAGAATTGCCCCCATCACCCACAAGAGGAAAGCTTGTGTGTATAGCACAAGCATCTCGTCCGTGTAGTTTTCCGGGAGAACCTTGTAGGTATCTACCAACCACTTCAACTTGATACCACCAGTGCTAAATTGATCCTGGGGTATGAAGTAAAGAAGTCCCTAGCGGTTCTCTTATTCGTTGCTTCCGACGGAGGAGCAATTACCGGCCGTCCCGTCACCGGTAACCCTAAGATGAACCCTACATCTTCTAGGGTAATCGTCATCTCTCCGAGAGGGAAGTGAAACGTATTCGTTTCACTTCTCCACCTTTCAACAAGGGCACCTATTAAGTGCCGGTCAAGGTGTTGAAAGATTTGCCCATGCGTGAAAATCCCAAACCCAAGCCCACGCAGTAACCGTTTCTGGACTTTGTTCAACTTCCAGGCTTTGAAATTATCGGACACTTCTACTGTGTTGAGAAGTGCTCTTTCCTACGAATTAATAAATACAATTTAACCAAAACAAACGGTACACAATGTTCGTAAGAATAGGAAAGTTGATAAAATAAGTATCTTACCCCACCATCCCATAAGAGCGTACTGACATGATTTGCTTGGTCGTATAATACGGAGGGATCTTCTGGTCCAGGGTTAAAATCCATTTTTTTGCAACTGAAATTATGAAAAATGGCAAGGTTGGAAGCGTAAAAATTTTCAAACATACAACACTAGCATGTGCTCACATAAGTTGACATGCTGTATATATGCAAGTGAAATCACATGAACATTTAAGCAATACGCAATAAGCAATACACATATATTGACAAACGCTAGCACAATCCAACACATACATATTCAAAACCATGCATAAGCCGCAATACTCATAACAAACTCTAGATTATGAACGAATAAAGGATTAGAATGTGAACTTACGTGATTGATGAGACGATTAAAGGATTTCTTTGGAAGAAATTGCGCAGATCTACTTGCCAACGCCGCTAGAAAAATTGTGAGAAGAAAGATGAATGAGTTTCGAAAAGAGAATGAAACACAGTTTCGGTATAGTTAGATTTGTCTAGTCCGCTACACAGTATAGCGGACGATGGACTGGCGTGACAACTGTCAAGGGGGCTGTGGTGACTTGACCGCTGTCAGTCAAAAAGTCATCCGCAACACATTGTAGCGGACGACTTTTTGACTGACGGTGTCAGGCCAAAAAGTTATCCTCCATATAGTGTAGCGGACAAGGACGAGGGGCAATATGGTAAAAAAAGTCCGTTCGCTACACTATGTAGCGGACGATTGACTGCTTTCGAAACAAAAAAGATCTGTGCTGATCCATTGCTCGCGCTAGCAACTGGAGTTAAGTTGCAAGCGCGATCTGGCCGTCCACGCGCGATCTGTGGACGGCCCAGATCTTTTTTTGCACTTTTTTTAAGTTCGTCCGCTACATAATGTAGCGGACGGTTTGTTGACAAAAATACCCCTGACCTAGCACGCAAAGGAACAAAAAATTGCAATGAAATAGAGTTGTCCGCTACATTATGTTGCGGACCACTGTGATTTTGCCTTTTTTCCATTTCTTTCTATCTTGTCATTCATGTGTCCACATAAACAGATCTGCACAGTGTGAGTCGGTGCTGCCTCTTCTTCTCCTTTCTACTCTTCCATGGCTCTGGCTTATCAATTCTCTGTATTGTAAGTTTCAATGAATTGCAACACTTAAAGTTTCAGTCCATGGCAAAACTCAAGACACCAAACACCATTTCACAACCACCACAAATGAAACCCATTTGGTAGAGAACTTCTCAACTCCAATCACCCAAATTCCTGTGTAATTCTTGAAAAATGTTTACTGGGTGGATGCTTGATTATATTTGTTTTTAGATTTAAGGATTTGGGTCTGCAACAAGAAGTGAACTTTGGGCTCTACTTGATTTTTCCATTATCTTACTGTTCTTCACTTGGCTTCTCTTGGCCAGCCATAATAACAAGGAACTTTTCTTCAAACACCGGCGGTGCCTTAAGGTCTCCGCTGGAATCTCCGGTTTGGTCACCGACCTCGAGGTTGCTTTTAGTGCCTTCACTGTTTTCGAGGTACCCAGAAAATATAATAACTTCGGCCGCGGTGGAACCACCTAGACTACGGCGGCGGCAGCGGCAGCGAAACCGAGGCTACGGCTGCAAACCTTGTCACTCTTTCTCTCTAAAGGTGCTTATGATGATGGATTTGGGGATTGGGGAGGCGAAGGCAGAGGAAGTTGTTTAGAGAGAGAGAGAGATGAACAAGAGAAGAGAATGGGGTTTTTTTCCTAAAGAGAGAGAAAGTGAGAATGGACGTGGAGTTGGCAGATTGTGTGGATCTGTTCTGAAATATCATCCGCTACATTATGTAGCGGACGATATTTCAGAATATGTGACTTGAAGATTGAGGGGTATATTCGTCAAAAATATCGTCCGCTATATTATTTAGCGGAGGTACTTTAAAAAAAATTAAAAAAAAGATCTGGGCCGTCCACAGATCGCGCGTGAACGGCAAGATCGCGCTTGCAACTTAACTCCATTTGCTAGCGCGAGCAATGGATCAGCTCCCATATATATATATAGCGATGCTGGAACTCCTGGGCCATTCGTAGGGGAGTGGACTTTTTCAATTCCCCCCCCCCCCCCCCCCCTCTCCTTCCCCGGTTTTCTTTGTTCCTTTACTGTCTTGATATTGTTCCGTGATTTAACTTATAAAATATTCTCCTACTTGTACCTAGTTGATAAGGCTGTTAAGATATGTATGTGGATCAGATAGGAAAGGATTGGAAGTTGTAGAGACAGGGTCAGGTGGGATCCTATACTAGTGTAAATATCATGGTATCCTCTTGGCTAAAATAATGGATGTTATCGTATATAGGTACCTGGCAAAACCCTGATAGCTCTCTTCTAAGTAAAGAATCTAGTATATCCTAACAATTCAGTTCAATCGTAGAAGCTTTATAATTCCAAATCTTAAGTTACTAGCTAGTAGGAAATTGCGTGTTACAACTGCATATGCTGTATAACTACGTGCTAGGTTGTTAGATTTGTCGCCACCATTGCGTCCATTGTTCTCGATCTTCACACACACACATATATATATACACATATATTATGATATATTATGTGTGCTTCAATGCATAAACAGAGCCTGTTCAATTTGGCAAAACAACAAAGCTCAAACCCTTTTGATATGATTCCGGAAGATGTGGTAGTATTTACTTGTATTTTCAGTATCTCCTTTAGCCTGGAGGCAGCAATCTCTATCTGTAAGCCATGTTAAACTTATTGTCATCTTCAACTACTCTTGTAACTAAATTAACGAGCCTCAGTGGCTATTGAAAAAAATATATTGAGCTCAAACCAATTAACACAATTCGGATTCACCTGCCTGAGCACTGGCAACTCATTATTAGGTTCTCCATACTTGGTTGGAAATTTCCCAATAATTTGACCATTGAATCCTGTAGTTTACACCACAAGGTTTAAGGACACTTTTTCATCAAGTGGTTAAGGAGATCATAGATCTCAAAGTTTTAAAAAAAATAATCTAAGGTCATAATGTGGAGTCCCACGTTGCTTGGAAGAGGAAAAGGTTGTCTGTATATAAGTGCACATGTGGTATGTTACATTATTCTATAAACAGAAAGTGTGCACCGACATTGTAGTGTAAACTGCGGTGGCGACGCTTTAAGGCGCACTTTGCACTTTGTATCGTTGTTAGGAGCCCTTTCCCCGAGTTGGCCTTCTTTTTTGCAGCAGCGTCACACTGTGATGAAAGAAGGGGTGTGACTGTTGGAATTTTTTCAGAAATCTGTTTAAATTCGAAAGGCACCTCTTTGTGGTGTCTTTCTGTCTATAGTTAAAAGGCACTTGTAGAGCCATTTAACTGTTATTAATTGGAAGCACCTGTTCAAGGCACCTCTTGGTGCATTATAAATAGGTCTGCAGGCCACTGGTTTCCTGACTCCGAAGTTTCATTTGTTCTCTCTCAGAAAATATCTGTCTAGTCACTACTCTGCAATGGTCGCTACAAGTTGCCTGTTTTATCTTGAGAGGCAGATTTGTTGTTACTCTGTAGTCTGTACAATTTATAAGGGGGGCAAATGTGCTTAGCTTTTGACTCGGGCATTTTCCATTCTTTCTGCAATACTTTTTTCAACATACTTCTGTTGGAAAAACTTCAACTAACTGCTTCGTTTCATATGTCTAGAATCTAGGAGTCAAGGCTGATATGTCAACTTACAAAATCTTGCTAAAGTCGTGCTGTCTTGCTGGAAGAATTGATTTGGCTCAGGACATTTACGGGAGGTTCAACATCTGGAATCAACAGGAATTCTGAAGTTGGACTTGTTCACATACAGCACAATCATAAACGTATTTCTGTGTGTAGTACATAGGCATCAATCTCAATGTCTATTACTATTACTTTTCTTTGTTTGAGAAAATGATCCCTAGTTATTTTACGTTAGCTGAATAAAAAATATCAGGTTTTTGCAGGTGGAAAAATGTGGGAAATGGCAATCAAAGTCAAAGAAGATATGCTAGAAGCGGGTGTTACTCCTAATATGGTTACATGGTCATCGTTGATGAGTGCATGTGCCAATGCAGGTCTTATAGAGCAAGCAATTAAACTATTTGAAGAAATGCTTCTGGCTGGTTGTCAACCCAATTCACTTTGTTGCAACATTCTTCTTCATGCATGCGTCGAGGCTCGCCAGTATGACAGGGCTTTCCGTCATTTCCAATCGTGGAAGGGAGGTGCATTTCCCCAAGCTTTTAGTGACGTTTACTGTGGCAAGCCAGACACCAATATTCCCAGTACGAAAATTCTCTTCAGTCCAACTGCTTTAACGTATAATACATTACTGAAGGCTTGTGGTACAGACTATCGCCATGCGAGAGTTCTAATGGATGAGATGAGGGCAGTAGGCCTTTCTCCTAATCATATAAGCTGGTCAATCTTGATTGATGTCTGTGGAGGCTCCGGCAACGTCAAAGGCGCTTTGCAGGTAGCACATGCATTTTATCTAATATCAACAGCAATGTCCAAAGTGGCTGCTTAGGTGAAGTGTTGGATTTCATTTCCCCGAAAAAAGATTCCTTTCTCCTCTATTTAATGATGAACTAGATGTCAAGTATATGTGGAGCATGACAGCATGTGAAAAATGAAATAGGAACTAGTCACTTAACTACCCGGGCATTTCAAAGGTCCACATCAAACTCATATAGCTTGATACTAACTAATTTTTTAACAGCAATATTCACTCAGTGCAGGTTTTTAAATCCATGCGCGACGCTGGTATACAACCTGATGTAGTTGCATATACAACTGCTATTAAGGTTCGAAGACTCCTTTTAATTTAGATGTGTTGTTCAATGTTTGTCTATAGAACTTTAGAGTGTGTTTGGATGAGGTATTCAAACTGGGGATTTCACTGTCTTAGTATTTGAAAGTACCTTTGAATGAAATCTACTGTTTGGTAAGTGCAAAAGTGAATTTGTGAAGTTTTAGGAGGGATTTGAAAGAGGGGTTTGGGGAGCCAAAATAGCCACTTGAAATAACCACTCCAGACTTTTTGTCCAATTCACAGGAGAAGTACCTTCTATAATTCAAGTCTACTTTTGCGCCACATTTTTTTTTCCTACTTTTCTATCTTTGTCTTTTGTTCCAACAATTCGTTTATAACTTGATCATTTCATGACCAGTTATAGTGATACAATACCGATCCGTTACAAGTTGTCAAAAATTAAACTTTGCAAATTCTGGAATTTTAGACTACTACAATTTTATAGTGAAGGGATTTCAAACTTCGTGGTATTTTGAAATTCTTTATCCAAGTACACTCTTATTAGCATCACTAAAATTGCTTAGAAAATATAGATGCACTTTAGACTATTAAACTATGACCGCATTTCTCGATGCGTTTGCTTTTGGTCCACAGGTCTGCGTGAAAAGAAAGCATCTGAGGTTTGCCTTTTCATTGTTTGCAGAAATGAAAAGATATCAAGTAAAACCAAATATTGTAAGGCCTCTATCTGACAATTCATATGCTGCTAATTCCCAGCGTATTTTCCTTCATGATAAATTTGAGACTTGCATTTTGCATCGAGATATTCTAAATACAGGACGCTGACAATCAGTCAAGTTCTCCAGTCCTCCTGACAAGTGGAGGAGCTGACTATAGTATAAACTGAAAAAATTACGATTCATTGCTTTTTTCCACTGTAGTGAACTGTGGAAGAGACTAAAATCTCAGGCTATTTTGCAGATATGATTCCACAGGCAAAAGGTTTGATTAACATTTAAAGTTTTTAATTTCAGGTAACATATAATACACTCCTAAGAGCTCGCAGCAAATATGGTTCCCTACAAGAAGTACAACAATGCCTGGCTATATATCAGGATATGCGGAAAGCAGGGTTTGTCAACTAACCTAGTTATGTCCATTGCGCAATTGTTAAGCACATGCTCTTCGATACCTAACATCCCACTACACCATATCGTCAAAAATTGTATTAGCCCAATATTTTAATTAATTGGATCTTGTCCAACTCTAAGAGCACATCTTCATTGAGACACCAATCTTCACTTCATAATTGATGTCACTTGTTTGCGTTGCCATCTTGTCTAAAAACAGTTTAAGACCTTGAGAAGCCTTTTGCTCGTCACTTCAAATATGGCACCAGACTTCTCCACATCCTATGTTCAATCCATGTCTATGTCTATCAAGAATGATTGCAAATGCATGTATTTAACAACTCTGCTAAATTGGTGAAAGGCTGAACTTTTGATTTCTCTGGTGAAGCCCCTTGTTTGTAAGATTTCACTAATCCTACTGTCTACAAGGAATGAGACTTTTGGTGTATTCTATTCAAATTATTACTCCGTAATGACGAGTTAATCCACTCCAGCTTCACGACATTTTATTTACCAGAGACTTTTACAATGGGTAACTTGTTAAGTTGTTCCCCCCCCCCCCCCCCCCCACACACACACACACACACACTATTTTAGAGGAATATACATCCTGCATATTCTGTTCAATGGATCTGTTTTGTATATTCACATAATTTATCTTTATCGCTCCCTTAAGAAAGCTAGAGGAGGGCAACCCCCTCACAGCATTAAAGTGGTTTCCGGGTTTGTTATTTTTCAGTTTCTTAAATTCGTACACATTCTTATGCCGGCACAATATTTTGGATACTCGTCTAAATGGAAAACTGATTATGTAGGTACAAATCCAATGATTACTATCTTAAGCAACTAATAGAAGAGTGGTGTGAAGGAATAATACAAGATGACAACCAGAGGCGAGGCCCGCGCAGCTCTTGCAACAGAACTGACTTTGGGGAACCTCAAAGTCTGCTTCTCGAGAAAGTGGCAGCACAGTTGCAAAAAAGTGATGCTGAAAGCCTAGCTGTTGATCTTCAGGGGCATACAAAGGTACAATAGACATCAATAAGTCATTTATCTGATAAAAAGTGTATTAGGAACAAAATAATGACCCTTTAGCATCACAAATCTGAAGTTAGGCACTCCCATATCGCAGTGGTAAAGCAGCAATTCCAGTTGCAATGAGATGATAGATGTGTTATGCTTTACCGGATGAGAAAGCATGTTTGTCAGCTTTTACCAACTGTCATCTACAGGTTGAAGCTCGGCTTGTTGTTCTGGCGGTTTTACGAATGATCAAAGAGAACTACACTCCAGGTTTGAATTCTTTTCCTCCAAAAGTAACGATTCTCATGCAAGATTATTACTAAATTGGTGAACAAGAAACCAAATGCAGCCTATGGACACCCAAAGTATCCCCAGAAGAAACAAAAAGAAAACGTGAGGGGTACACATTTCATTTAAAAAATCTGCAGGTATGATAAACCTTCTAATAATCTACCAGTCCATATACTTCAATCATTAAATATATGTTGACATGTCAAAGTAAAGAACTTTCACATGGTAGGATATAGGTAACTAGGCTAACTGCCATCAAGGTAGAAATGGCAACCTTTCATATATTACTCTTTAAGTTTGATGAGAGTGCATGCTTTGCATACATGCCGCGACAGGATAAAGAAACACAGTTAAAACTAGTAACTAAAAATGCTTAGCTACTTCATATGCTCTGCGTACAAGCTGCCACAGGATAAAGAAACAGTTAAAACTAGTAACTAAAAATGCTTAGCTACCTTCCCCTGCTATATACGTGAACAGAAGAAAATATTTCTCTGCAATATTTTTATTCAAGTTGTTAATTTGACTGTTCTATAATTGCAGGAAATCCAGTAAAAGATGACATGTTGATCATCTTAGGTGTTCAGGAAGTAGGTGCATCTGCTGTGAAACATGAACTCAATGTAAAAGATGCTATAATCAAACTTTTGCGGAGCGATTTGGGCCTTAAGGTTCTTTTGGAAGGACCTAGTATGGCAATTAAGAGAGAAAACCCCTCATATTCAAACTTGGAGGATCTACGAGGAAGTGCATTGCCCACACAATTGGAATCTCCAACCTGGAGACCTGCAGTTTTAGAAAGGTTGAAGATCACAGGGGAATCATTGTCTCATTGGTTACGGAAACGGTCAGGTGATTCTAGAAGGTGATCAACACCAGAAATTTTGTAGATGATTCTAGGTAGTTTTTCAGATTTGAATTCTTATCCTTCATTCTGTAATGTTCGCAGAGCAGAACGAATTAGCACATACTAATGTCAATAGATGCTATGTAAATCCCTGAACAACCATCTGTTCCACAATATGCAACAGACAAATATAAATAAAACTTCTCATTTATGGTTCTCTATCTGGGTTCTGTATCAGTGTTGTTTCCCTTTTAACACCCGAACAGTAGCAACTCAGTCTGCTCGTATGTCAATATAGAACCACAAATGATCAAGGGGTAAAACACTAAAACTACAAGCAACTTAAAATGCAGCATACTTTCTTCGAGTAACTTGCCATTATATTGCATTTTATGGATACTCAAGGAACTGTACACTATTTGCATGTTATGGAGATTCAGGGAACTGTAATAAATGCATCAAGAAACAAAGCTCTTTACTTGAGTCCAATGGTTATTCTCATTCGAAAATGCACATCAAAATGCTCCCAAATGCAACAAGCATTAAGCATGCATCGATATATAAGAACTCACAATGACTTTCATCATCAATAACTCATAAGCTAGACCTTCAGATACCTTACTACATTCAACTCAAACATGCTTTCTCTTAACAACAGAAAACAGCACTTAAAACTCAGAACATTACTTGGCAGCTTCTCTTAATCCTCCTAGATGAGTTACCATAGCTTGTCCTCCGAGCTTAAAGCCAAGTCTCAGAGCCAATCCCTCTGCTGCAGCTTTAGTGGCAGGTAAACCTCGGACAGATACTGGAAACCAAACGAGCTCAACGCCTGAATCTCCGCCTTCTGCTTTGACTTCACCATCAAATTCAGCTCCTCAACCCACCCCGGGTTCTTCTTCACGAAATCCTCCTCCAACAAATCCTTCCCAGTCTTAATATCCTGCTCCGTCATTGGCAGCCTGCACTGCTCCGGTATCTTATACTTGTCCAAATCACTAGGCCTGATCCCCAACCACTTGATATCCGGGGTCGTCAGATTCGCGCTGTCATACGACATATTCTTCGACCCACAGCCGTACACCGACAGGATCTTCAACCCATACGGATCACTGTCCACCAACGCCAGCACCGGCAACTTCAGCTCCATCTTCATCTTCCTCAAGAACAGCCTTGTCGCCACGTCTGGCTGCCCCTTCGCAGTCACAATTATGCACGGAAACCGGTTATAAAACCTATCCTCAGCCAGCCTCATATAAGCCGCATCCTTCTCCACCAACAATATAAACAAAGCATCGCTCTTCATATCCCCAACTCGATCAATATTAGGCGGTATCGCCTTCCCTCCCATCCCCATCTTCGTGCAGTCGATCATATCACCGTTGTCGCTAAAAATCAGCCTCCCAACCACCACCCCTTTCTCCGCCGCAACCACATTGAGGCTGGATCGTGTGCACCCCAAAATGCAGGACACATCGTCCAAAACGGCGTCCGATTGGGTCTGGTCCTGGAAGAGTTTGACGTCAGTGTAAAATAGGTCGCGCTTGGTGACGTGGATGTTTTTGAGGCAGAGCTGGTGGATGAGGTGGAGGATGCGGGTGGTGATGGTGGTTTTGCGGACGGTGGAGACGGAGGAGTAGGGGCGAAGGGAGGTCTTATCTTTGAGGACGATGCGGTCGAGCTCGGGGACGTAGAGCTGGTTGGCGGAGGAGCGGGAGGGGACGGTAAAGGAGAAGCCTTGGCCGGAGAGGATGGAGCGAGCGAGAGAGACGGCGAGAGACTCGATGGCGGACTGGACGGCGGATGGGGGAAGATCGGAGACCTCGCGGCAGGCGGCGGAGAGGCGGAGGTCGGAGAGGGTTAAGGTTTTGGATGAGGAGGCGGCTGCGGAGGAGGCTAGGGTTCTGAGGGAGGAGAGGATGGTGGCGTCGGGTTTGAGGAGGTGCTTGAAGGGTCGCGTGTCGGATTCGGAGTCGGAATCCGGGTCGGGTCGGCGGCGCTTCCGTCTGTCCGACATATTTTGGGGGGAAATTGAAATGAGTGTTAGGAGGAAAGAGGGAATCTGTTACTGGGGTTTATACAGTGCAGGCTGCTGATTGCTCTTTTAGTGGGGTCATCTTGGTTTACAAAAAACGACTTCGTTGCGTCATGATCCTTTGTTTCCTCTTTTCCTCCTCCTCTCTCTTCTATAGATATAGAAATATATACCATCTGTTTGCAGGAATTGGATCCTCTGCTATAACTAGGGTTACAGCTAGGGATGGCAATCCAACCCGCAACCGGCGGATCCCTGCCCCGCCCCGGTCCGATAGGAGCGGGTCATTTTGACTTTGACCGGATCACGGGGCGGGTATGATTTTTTTTTTAAATCCGCAGCGGGTTAGGGTCGAGTGTGGTATTTCATCTGGCCCGCCCCGGTATCCGACCCGCCCCGCTATTTTAACCATTACCTTGATTTAATCCTAACCGTCCATCCTTACCTATATATACATCACTATAAACCCTAAAAGTTCCACTTCTCAGTTCTCTCACTCACTCCCTCACTCCCTCACGGCCTCACTCCCTCTGCCGACTGCCGCAGTGCCGCTGCCGCCCAGCCGTTCCCTCCCTCGGTGACTCCGGCCAGCCGTTTCGCCCAGCCACCGCTCTCCTCCTTCTCCTTCTCTCACTCACTCCCTCACGGCCTCACTCCCTCACGGCCTCACTCCCTCTGCCGACTGCCGCAGTGCCGCCCAGCCGTTTCTCCCCCTTCTCGGCGACTCCGGCCAGCCGTTTCGCCCAGCCACCGCGCTCCTCCTTCTCCTTCTCTCACTCAGTCACTCACTTCCTCTGCCGACACGGGTCAGTTCTCCTTCTCCTTCTTTTAATTTTTTAACTTTTAACAGTGAATTGACAATCCTATGTCTAGAAGAAGGAGAGAATGGCTTAGCAATTTGGTAGAAAACATAAATATGCTAGAAGAAGGAGAGAATGGCGGGGCGGGGCGGGGATGGGTTTTCTAAAGTATGCTAGGGTCGGATGTGGTATTAAGGTTTTAGAACCCGGTGCGGGGCGGGGTGGGATTTCAGGGGTAGCGGGGCGGGTTCGGATTGTAGCAGATCCGCATCCGACCCGCCCCATTGCCATCCCTAGTTACAGCAGAGATGCTGTAACACTAGTTACAGCTGTTGGATCCAAATGAACGTGCAAGATCAAGTCACGGCAAAAACTCTACTAAATATGTCAAGCGCCGCGTTTGGTGTGTTAACGGACGGCACTCCACCGTTACCCAGATCTGCCGATCCTCTCTCTCTCTCTAGGACTCTCCTGATCTGGCGATCTTCCATCTTCCGGCGACACTTCCAGCATCACCATCACCACCATTTCTCACTTCATCTCGTCATCCCCAACCACCGAACCATCTATTACCACGCCACATCTACACACATCCAACCTTCACCACCGACGTCGCAATCAGAGTAAAACGAAGAGAGAAGAGGAAGAAATAAGACTTGAATTCAGTTGGAGCCAGATCCGGGTAACTTAGAAGTACCCATGGATCGATTTCAGGGAGAAAGAGGATTCTCGATCGGTGGTTGGCATGTGGATCGGCAACTGTGGATAAGGTTGAATGACAGATCGATTGTGTAGAGAGAGAAGATCGGGGTGCCTCTGAGGTACGATCGTGATGCTGGTTTCACATGCAGATCGGTGGCCGGCACAGTGGCCGGAAGTGGGCATGAGAGGGAGACGAGACAGCGTTGTCCCGCTTTGTGGTCACAGGAAGGTGCAGGTGTGTCACCGGCGATCAGTTGCGCAGAGAGAAGATCGGGGTACATGATGCTGTGGACTTCACGCTGGGAAGACGGCTGTCTCTCCTCCGAACGCTGTGTTTTGGCCAATTGTAGCTGCTTTGGTGACGTGGCATAATCTGGTGCATTCATTTTGATCGGACGGCTGTAACTAGAGTTACAGCATCTCTGCTATTACCCTAGTTACAGCAGGGGATCCGGATCCGGATCCCTGTTTGCATCACAAAATATATTTTTCACTAATAAGTTCACTTTGATTACATACTACTAAATGGCATTTACTTTTATTTATTTCTGAAGAGATAATGGAAAAGATTCAAGAAGTGAAAGAAACTAATTTCTAAAAATGTGTCATATTGATAAGGGATAAGTGTGGTTGGTTACTTATTAGTTTGTGGTTATTTTCTAAGTGGGTAGTTCTTTGTAATTGTAGTTTTTCTCTACAAAACCTCTAGTATATATAGTGGATCAAGGAAGAAGCACGGGAAACAATCAATCATCAACCAGGCAAATTAGTCTTTTTCTTTCGTTTGTTTAGACTTTAGAGGCTTTTGCTGCCATCGATAGGAAGTTCAGTTTTCAGACTTGGAAACATTACTGTGTAAACATTTGTTATCAATCGAAAGCTCTCTTCGTCATTTATGGGCGCGCAGTCTTTTACATTCCCAGGCCCGAGGGGCAAAAAAGATCCTACACTTTTAATCGATCGTGCCGTCGGAGCACCGATCGATAGTGAGTTTGCCCAGCAGCGCAAACATTGGCATGCCCGGTGGGACACTGTACCTAAAAGTGAAAAATGCCAACAATATGTTTCCAAGAAATTCCTTGGAATTTCAGGCCCGATTTGATGAATTAAAGGCCGATTTTTTGATAGATTTGATGAAATGCCGTACTTCGGCATCATTAGTGCCTAGAAATTTTAAATCATTGTCTCATTCATTTATATGAAGTCGACAGTGGATGATTTAATGAAATTTTGGTATGATCTAATGGATTGCATTGATGCAAACCATGGTCAGTTTATTCTACCATTGATTTTGGTAGATACCTCCAATGAATTACATCGGTTTTAAAATTATATTAAAACTTTGATGGGAATAGATCATCCATCCTTTTTAGAGGATGTAGAGGATGAATTAAAAGAATGCTGGGCATTGATTCACAGAGTTGGATGAATGAGGAAATAAGTTGAATTGCTTCTTTTCTCGTTTGTTGGGGGTGAAAATTTAGAAGCCGATAATTATTCTTTGGATAATGAAAATAAAATAATGCCAAACATGGATGAAACAAAACAATATTTTAAAGATGAAAGCAACTGATTCATGGTTACTAAAAATTGCACGACTAAGTATCAAGAAGAGTCGTTGCAAAATAGACAACTTCAATTGTTATCTCCAGACAATCCAAGGGAGTTATTCAATTAATTGCGTGAAAAGTGCTTATTGTTGGGAAATCATTTGGATGCAATAATACAACTGGCTGATACTTACACCAAAAGTGGTGTGAGTAATTTTTGTAAGGTCAACATCATGTCAAAAATGACTGAAACAGTTGAACAAGCATGTCCATTCTCATATGAGATTGATATGTCAAAAGGAGATCTAATTGATATGGATGGGGGGCAAGCTTGCAAGACTATTTTGACTAAAAGCAAAAAGGAGCCTTTTTCATGCGACATGTATAGCGAGTCAACTATGGCTATCGATTCAAAATTTTCCACTGTTAGTGAGTTTGAAGCTTTTGACATCATGAAAAATGATGAAGAACGTGTATTTTGGGAACATGATTTGGGTTTGTGGAACACACCAAGGTAGAGTATTAATTCAATGGTTATTAAGAACTGCAAATATAGTCAAATATTATTTGTTTTATTTTTATCCTTACACTTTGAATTAAATTAATGCTCAATCGATTGGCTTATCATTAACCATTTTATATGCTGATTGGGTTAATGGTTTGACCAAAAATGGTCTTCATTTAGTAGTAGCTTGACCAAAAATGGTCATGGTTCGTTTAGTGGCTTGGCCAACTATAGTCATTGACATAGGCATATAGAGAGCAAAATCCAATCGATGCCAATAGATAGTGAAAATACTGTCAATTTGAAGAATGCAAGTCTATCGATCGTGAAAGACTATATATCAATAGTGAAAGTCTAATGATAGTGAAAAATACTTCCTCTTTGAAAGATATAACTCTTCACAATCGATAGTGAAAAATACAAGCCTATCGATAGTGAAAGACTGTCAATCGTGAAAGGTTATCGATCGTGAAATGCTATTGATCGTGTAAGGCTATCGATGGTGAAATGTTATCGATCGTACATGACTATTGATTTTGAAAAGCTATGGACAATGAAAGCCTATCCATAGTGAAAGGCTATATATTGATCATGAAAGTTTATCGATAGTGAGAAAATACTACCCATTTAAAAGACATGACTCTTCGCAATTTCTAAATATTCAATTGCTTGAGCCAAGGAGCAATGTTTGCACCACAAAATATATTTTTCACTAATAAGTTCACTTTGATTAAATGCCACTAAATGACATTTACTTTTATTTATTTCTGAAGAGATAATGGAAGATTCAAAAAGTAAAAGAAACCAACTTCTGAAAATGTGTCTTATTGATAAGGGATAAGTGTGGTTGGTTACTTATTAGTGGATGATTATTTTCTAAGTAGGTAGTTTATCTCTAAATGGGTAGTTTCTTGTAATGGTAATTTTTTTCTACAAAGCCTATAGTATGTATAGTAAATCAAGGAAGAAGCACGGGAAACAATAAATCATCAACCAGACAAATTAGTCTTTTTCTTTATTTTGTTTAGACTTTAGAGGCTTTTGCTGCCATCAATAGGAAGCTCAGTTTTCAGACTTGGAAACATTGCTGTGTAAACATTCACTATCAATCGAAAGCTCTCTTCGTCATTTATGGACGCGCAGTCTTTTACATCTGATTTTCATCTCTTCATCGAAGTTTCTCGCTTTCAGGGAAGTCCCCAGTCCCGAGGAGCAAAAAAGATCATGCACTTTTAATCGATTGTGCCGCCGGCGCACCAATAGATAGTGAGTTTGCCCAGCAACGCAAACACCATCAGGAAGCAACTTGTAAAATAGTAACATTTCATTGGGAAGAAAGTATACAACGTCATGGACCATTCTATCAACTTAATTGGATAGGAAGGATCGGAACTGGATACGATAAGACTTGAGACAAGAAGGTCTGGATAAATTATGTAATGTATCTCATGGTAATGAATACTTGTATCTCACTTCGCTTTAATTTGTTAAGGGAACACCAAAGTAACATACATGTTGTGTTCTACGTAAATGTGTTTGATAACGTAATAAAGCACTTGAAATTTAAAATTTTTAATTAAATGCCTTTGATATCACGAAACTTTACATCACTTAACTTAAAAAATTAAGAGTAATTACACACAGCACTCCTGAGATTTGTCCTAAACTATACACGGTTACGCCTAAGTATTTTTATTACACTAAGCTACACATTTCTATTTTTCTGTTAATGGAATTAACAAAATTAATGAAAGGACGATCATCACCCTTTGGACTGCCACACCCACTGCCCGGCGAAGCCATGGGCCACCAACCGTAGCCACCACAACCCATCACCGTCCCATCACAACTGCCGGCCACCACCTCTCTGCAAAGACAACCAATCGTGAATCTGATCACCGGCAAAGGGAGGAGGAAGAGAGGCGGGGCAGCATGCGCCGATCACCGATCGGGAAAATGGCAGCCGGGGCTACCAGCCGATCGCCGACAAAGTGCGGGTGACGGTTGCCGGAAGCAATAGCAACAACCAAGAGACTCAAACGCAAATCTATCTGCACCACCCCCCTCCAGCCCCCCACCGCCGTTACCATGGAATCACCCCCAAAACCTGCTGGCGCTTCACCAAGCAGGACTTCAACCCGGAACCCACCTTTCGAACCCTGGCCACCTACAAGCTCGCCCTGTGCCAGACCTTCCCCCGCCTCAAGGATTGCCTCGCCGACCGCTCCACCGACTCCACCGAACTCGTCGAGTTGAAGAAGCAGAGCGAGAACGAGATGAAGAAATGCCTAACATGGTGGGACCTCATCTGGCTCGGCTTCGGCTCCGTCGTGGGCTCCGGCATCTTCAGCCTCACCGGCCAAGAAGCCCCCAACGACGCAGGCCCGGCCATCACCATCTCCTACGCTGTATCCGGCTTCTCGACCCTCCTCTCCGTCTTCTATTACACCGAATTTGTCGTTGAAATCCCCGTCACTGGCGGGTCATTTTCGTTCCTTCGCATCGAATTAGGGGGTGATTCCATGCATCTCACTCTAATCCATGGGCTTCTCCCTGCACTCTTCAGCAGGCATCGCAATGTTTGTGAAAGACACGTATCAAAGAAGAAATTCCTTTTTTGAATTGCTCTCTGGGCTCTATCGATTATAATTCGTGAAACTAGGGTTTTGATTTGGACGAGAAATAAATATGGGAAAATTAAACTGTGAATAGTTTCGTCACTACTTTGTAGAAAATCGCCCAGATCTTTGCCGCCGCTGCCGGATAACTACCAATTCCTGATGAAGCACCAGTAACTATCACAACATTCCCTTCCATGTTCTCGTTCCAAAGGTGCAGATAGATTGTGTAAAGGAACTTGAAAATGAAGAAGATGGGAAGAATACAGAGACGCGCGATCAAGAAGTTTGCCTTGCTTGAGGTGAAAAAGAGGCGGAGAAGATAAGGGCATTTTCGATATATAATAATTTAATGTTGCCCTAATTTTTCTCTCACGGTGCCCTAATAGAAATGGGTGTTATGTAACACAATACCAAACTACAAGGGGCTGGGAGTAATAAAAATATTAGGCGTAACTGTATGTAATTTAGGGCAAACCTCAAAGGTGTCGTCTGTAATTTATCCAAAAATTAACTCTCGACAAAATAGACCAAAATTTTAAGTCAGATTCGTCTTAATCTTATTTAGGACTCTTACTTAAGTTCCAACATGATGGTCAAAATTTATTCAACAAAATTTTTTGTAAAGAATAATGTCGCCACAATATCAATTTATTGGCAACACCACTACTACTATTTTTCTTTTGTCACTACCACCACAATTATCATGATCTAGCCACCGCCACTACTGCTACCATTATCAGCACCTTTCCCACCATCACTGCTACCAACATAACCAACATGTTCCGGTAATGAAAATTTTTAGAGAAGATCTGTTCGCAGACGAGTGATGGCAGTCCATTCTCCACAGGAATGTGATCATAGGACGATGGAAAACCTTCAGCTATTCATCTTCCCAGGGCTTCATTTGTTCAATGCTTTGGAGGAAGAGGGGCAGCATAGACGGAAAGCACCTGGCATTGGCGCATTTCATGCTACGATGCCGTCTCCCCATCTCCGGTTGAAGCTGGGATGAGACCCTGTAGTCTCTATCCAGTGCTCTTCCGGCGATGATATCCGTATTAAGTCTCAGTGTATACGTAAATGTAAAATTTAGGTAACGTGGACAAAATTTTATACCATGAAACAATTTTCAAACGCTTTTAGTTTACTGAACATGTTAATTTCTTTTTCAAGTTAGCCGTTTAAAGTTTTTGTTTTACAAATTCAACGCTTTAGTATTCGGTACTTAAATTTTAGTTCCTTAAGAGCGATGGCTCTCTCCAACCTTGTTCGGCCTACCCGAGTACAACCTCCTTTTTTCGCTGCAACCACTTTGAGACCAGATGTAGTGCATCCGGTACAGATGTTCATCCTTTCAAAGCAAACAAAGGTCAGTTTACCGGGGAGAGGAAAAGCAAACATATCATTCCTGCTAAATAGCTTGCCATGACGTTGTGAGGTTTTGGATGAAATCCAAACCATTCTTTCTTTACTGCACATCTCCCCATTAAACACGGCGGCGGAGCTCACACTCCTTAATGCACGGGCCTTCAACAATCAAGAGTTCTTTCTAAAGAAAATCACCTTTGAACCATTTCTTTCCTCAGTTCATAAAAAATAAGCTATTAACCCCATCAGTCTTGTGATTATCGTGAAATCCCGCCCCCAGAATCTACGCGGGGAGGCACTCAGCTTTGAGTCTTTAGGCACCAACAAGCTTCGCGCATAATGCTCGGCTAATGCTAAGCGCCCTTTGACCTTTGAATGCATCATGCATGTGCAGCAGGCTCTCAGGCTCACGGATATACTAACATCACCAAGCTTCTTATTCTGGATGCTTGGCCCTCCCTTGCACCCCAGGCACCCTCCTCCTCATAAAAAGTTAAATGAAAGGAAAATGCATATTCACGCACTCGAGACCAGCCTAGCAAATTGACAACAGAAAATCGAAGAGGCGATTCAATGAGCATCGCAGAAATATCTTTAGGGTCACCTATACCAGATAAACTTACATCAGCGTTTCGTATGCTTAAAATTTCCAAATAGTGACGTGATGCCATACAAAATTTTTCACAAGGCCAAATATTATGATATATTTACATCGTTACATGAAACAGTATATTTACAACGGAACACAGACTAGACCACCATGTACTAATATTATGATACACTAACCCTTTGTTCTGCAGACCATATATCTCATCTGTTGGCTTATGAGCAGCATGCATTCTATCTCAAAATGTTGGTCTTCTCTCATTTGAATCCACAACATTGGAGTGACGCTGATCATGCGTTAATGGTTGAGAAACTTCTACATCATCTGGTTACCTTAGGAGCAGCATGCTTTCAGAATGTCTTCTATATCTGGATCATCCCCTGCTTCTTTGTCCTGTGCAAAATTTGGCGTGACAGATTAGGCAAATGGCACCACACTTTTAGGAGAATTAAGATAACTGCGGTAATCATGGAAGGTGATGCCAAAGGAGATAGAAACAAATATTTGTTGAGTTTTCTAATACTTAGAAGTTCGGGTATACAGTTGACGGACAGCGTAACACTTTCATAGAAACTTGATGGGACTACGCAAATCTGTACCCCAGGAAAACTACGGACTCGACTCGAGGATGCCTTGACAAATAATGTACCATTAGAAATGGATATTTAAAAGCGATAACTACCGGATACACGGGGTTTTGTATTGATCAGGCTAACCTTGTGGATGTATGAAATGTTACTTATCCCTGGACCTGCAACAATGATCCCACCTTGCTGCCTGAAAAGAAACCAGCAAACCATGTGTGCTTCTAATATGGTGGTGGAGATACAGTAGCAATAATAAGCAACAGGATATTGCTCATCCTAATGTGAATAAAACACTTATTCAGCAATAAAACAAATGCAGACTTGAATATCAAGTGTCTGGAGAACTGGAATGCACCAACTATGATGTCCTAACCTATTTACTATTGCCTATATGGAGAAATGGCATGCAAGAAGTAAGTTCAAAAACTGAAAATTTAAAGTCATGCCATGAAAGTACGTCCCTTCGTTTTATGCCAGTAGATATTGCTCACTCAAGTTCAGATACATCTTTACCATGACGAGTTATACACATGATTCATCGTATAATATCAATTTGTGAAGCCCAAATCTTTGTTGCACGAGCCACGACAATTTTCTTGTCAGGAAAAAGAAAAAGTCAGCATACGCAGACCTGAACAGAAAATTCCAAAAGAAAGGAGAAAATAAATGTATCCCTTCTGGAAATATGGAACAAGAGATGGCAAATGCATCCGCTCAAGAAAAACTATCCGGAAACGATGGCAAGTGAGCTTTGCCAAGCTATATTGATGGCAGACTGCCTTGCTGTTTCCAAGGCCAGAGCAAATTATGATTGCTAATAAAGTAACCTTTATTAATTCATCTTTTAGCTTTCCAAACACCCCCCCCCCCCCATCCCCACCCCCAAGAAGTAGTGATTGCAGTTGGAAGATGGTTCACTTACCAGCCACCTTTAGTCCTGGTGTCCTTTTCAAAGGAAAGCCCCCAATCCTGTCGGTAACCTTCCATATATGCTTGTATAATCTTCAATCCTGCCTGGAATATATTTGTTATGGAAATCCTTGCATACATTTCTAACAGAATAAGACGAATCAAAAGAGTTGATTTTCCTAACACACCACAGGAGTAAATGTTGTTGAAACCCCAGACACAAATCTCAATGCCTCGTATGTTGAATATTTAGGATCTGCATACACTTCTGCAACAAACAACAAAATTTTCTCATTGTTCAGCAATCACATTAAGCTAACCTTAGGAGTAACATTTTAGAGCACCTAAAAGATACTTATCAGAAGAATACCATTAATGAAAAATATGAAGGTACTGGGTAGTGAATCAGTGTATTATGGAGGTTGTTTCTCCTGACAATGTCGGATGGAGTCAGCCACAAAGTTGCTATTTGAAAAGAAAGAATTGATCGAGACTATGCACGGTTACACCCCATACTTTGGTATCAGAGCCGCCGAATCGGGGGGAGTTGCTAGTGTCACAGGAGAAGGGTTAACATCGGTGATCGGCTTTGGTATGTTGTTTGGTGATCGTTCATACTTCAAGCTTTTTCTCTGTAGTAATCCTAAGATATGGTTTTCAGCTTCTAAAAAGTGCTATAGAGAGGATGACATTTGTAAGAAACCCGAGAGGCTAACAAATAGCTTACTTCACAGAGTAATAAGAGCTAAGAGAGGCTATTTCTACCCCCTCATAAGTTAATCGATCCCCTTGTTTGCCGCTAACAGATCAACACTTGTCAGTAAAATACGTTTTTTTAGTAACAAAAAGGGGTGTAAATAGCATTTCCAAAAAGCTCATTTTTGATAAGCTTGTTTTTCCTCGCTAGAGGTCCTTTCATAGCCTCTTCAAGTATTTTGGGTGTCTTTTCAAAGTGGCTTGCAACATTACAGAGAGTTATTTGGCATTGATTTAGAAACCAGAATGATATGCAGAAATTTCTGAAAGTAAAGCCACAGGGGCAAGTATTTTAAGGAGTTCACCTGCATATAGACCTACTTCGACTGGTGATCATTAAAAAATGTCACCATTAGAAAAAGATTGAAAAGAGATGAAAACTCGAAGTATCGAAATTAAAATCCAAATAGAGGATAAGTTACCAAAATT
>JAVXUP010003170.1:0-81965 GCA_033070095.1 Escallonia herrerae | reverse complement strand
CTCCTGAACCACTGAAAAAATTATTTAAAAGAAAGCATTCTTCTCCGGCCCACCGTGGTAGCGGCTGAGTGAAATTAGAGGAGCCTAAACCCCATGAAAATGGTGTTGTTTGAAGATCTTGCAAGGAAATCATGAATGTTACTCTCGTTGTTTTATTGAATATTCATTTAACTTTTTACGGATTCACAGTACATGCAAACGTCCTAGCTTGACTTTGCCAAGCCACGCCTACGTACTGTTGAACGCTTCACTCGCAAAACAGCTAGAGACTCAACCCTATACTGAAAAATGTTTATAATTCGGTCAATCATGCCAAGCCCAAGAGTCTCGAGAACCTTTCAGAACTACTATTGATCTTCGTCACACTATCTATCCTCTTAGACATCGATTACATCTGTTCAAATGTGGATCGACGACCAAAAAAAAAAGATGTGGATCTAATAAACTGCTTCTCACTAGATTCCACACCAACTGCTAAAGATTGTCAACATTTAACACTTTTATGGTCTTTGGTGGTGTCAAAATGTGATTAACTTTTGTTAATCGCAAATTGAGGAACATAAAAACAACTTCGATTTGTTCATCAGCCCACTAGGCTCCTACAACATGAGTTCTCTCAAAACTTCCTCTTCGGTAATTCGTTTGATTCATCAGATTTTTTTTCATTTGATTTCTAGCGAGTTTTTGGATAAATTTAGTACATGTGAAACACCGAGAACGCAATATTGAATTGTAAAATGTTTGTGATGCTGGACACTCTCTCTATCGATCGTGCGCTCGCGACACAACCGATGAACAGTGTGGATCTTTTTTGCCTCTAGGACCTAGGGACTTCTCTAAAAATGAAAAATGAAAACGAAAGTAGAACGTAGAATGATTGCACGCCCATAAATAACAAAGAAAGCTTCGATCGATTATGAATGTTTACACAGCAATATTTTCATGTCTGAAAACTGAATTTCCTATCGATGGCAGCAAAAGCCTTTAAACAAAAGAAAGAAAAAGATTTCAAGTCTTGATATATCTGGTTAATGATTAATTGATGATGTCATGTTCCTCTTGACCCACTATTTATAATACAAAGTTTGTAGAAAATAATTACCTAGAAGATAAACTACCACTTAATGACAAACTATCCATTTACAAAATAACTCATATCCCTTACATAATAACTACCCACTAATAGGTAACCAACTAAACTTGTCTCTTATCTATTGGAGCACATTTTTGAAAGTCAGAAAGTAACTTCCTGATTTGAAGTCATTATCATCTCTTTTTCACAAATAAAAATTAATGACATTTAGTGACATTTAATTAAAGACATGTTATTGTGAAAAATTTATTTGTTGGTGCAAACATTGCCCCTGGCTGAAGTAATTGAATACTTGGAAATTGCAAAGAGTCATATCTTTTGAAGGGAAAGCGTTTTTTTCATGATCGATAACCTTTGACAATCGATAGGCTTGTACTTTTCACTATCGGTGTGATGAGTCAATTTTTTCACTATTGATAGACTTTCATGATCGATAGTCTTTCATGATCGATGGGCTTTTATTTTTTACTATTGATTGTGAAGAGTTATATCTTTTAAATGGAAAGCATTTTTTTCACTATCGATAGACTTTTACGATCGATAACCTTTCACGATCGATAGCCTTGTATCTTTCACTATAGATTGTGAAGAGTCAATTTTTTTACTATCAATAGCCTTTCACAATCAATAGGCTTGTTTTTTTTACTATCAATTATGAACAACTATATATTTCAAATAGAAAACATTTACTATTGATAGAATTTCATGATCGATAGGCTTTCACGATCGATAAGCCATCTATTGGCTTAAACTGCACCATCTTTATTTTGCATACACCAGTATTAAGACAACATTCATGATCCATACACCAGTCACTATCGATAGGCTTGCATTCTTGAAAGTGAAAGCATTTTTGCTATCGGTTAGTCATCGATTGGCTTTAGCTCTTCATATTCTGGTGTCGATGAGCACATTGGCCAAGCCACTAAACAAACTATGATATTTTTTGGCCAAGCCACTAACCAAATCAATATATAGAATGATTAATCATAAGCGAATCGATTGATTAGTCTAATGAAATTTCTCATGCAAACAACATATAAATCATGCTGATTTATAAGCCATATAACCAAAATAAAACACTAGTGGGAACCACAAATCCAAAATGGGTGATGTATACCTAAATTTGATGAATTCGCATATTTTTCAAACCCATTTGTACCTTGATATCCATAAAAATTGGTGTGATTTTCCGCAACAAATGACTTTTTAAAACATTTAACAGCCATGTCATCATCTTACTTTGGCCATTTTTCACATGATGATAAAATAGACTGTTGGTTTAGAATTTCCTGTGATTTATCATCATCTTCTTTAAAAAGAAGCAATTGCTCTTTGGCCATTTTTAGGGCATCATTATGCCCAGTATTAACATTAATTTTTTCTTTTGATGTAGAAACTATATGATGATCTTGTGAACCATTGATGTGCCCAGTAACACCATTTCCATTTTCTTTTGGCGTAAAGGTCATTTCATGGTCAGAAATATTATTATCCTTTGCATTTTTCTCAACAAAGGATAGATTATCCAACTTTTTTTGCCAATTTTGGTATTTCATTAAATTGATACAAAGTACTTGCACAAATTTTGGTGCAACTTTCAACCAATTGAAGTAATTACTTCAAAACTTTCTCGCTAAGTATGCCTAATTTACGCGTATCTTCTAACAAGAGAAGGCCTCCAAACACTCTGAATTAAATTCATTCCTAACATGACTTCTCGTACATGACATTTTCCCTTTTCAGATACAAATGTCCTACCGGGCGTGCCAATATTTACGCTGCTGGACAAACTCACTATCGATCGTGCGTCTGCTACACAACTGATGAACAGTGTGAGATCTTTTTTATCTTATCCCTAGGGCCTGAGAACTTCTCTGAAAATGAAAAATGAAAACGAAAGTAGAACAATCGCGCACCCATAAATAACAAATAGAGCTTTGATTGATTGTGAATGCTTACACAGCAGTATTTTTAAGTCAATTACATCTGTTCAAATCGTCACACTATCTATCCTCTTAGACATCAATTACATCTGTTCAAATGTGGATCGACGACCAAAAAAAAAAGATGTGGATCTAATAAACTGCTTCTCACTAGATTCCACACCAACTGCTAAAGATTGTCAACATTTAACACTTTTATGGTCTTTGGTGGTGTCAAAATGTTTGAGGAACATAAAAACAACTTCGATTTGTTCATCAGCCCACTAGGCTCCTACAACATGAGTTCTCTCAAAACTTCCTCTTCGGTAATTCGTTTGATACATCAGATTTTTTTCATTTGATTTCTAGCGAGTTTTTTGGATAAATTTAGTACATGTGAAACACCGAGAACGCAATGTTGAATTGTAAAATGTTTGTGCTGCTGGACACTCTCTATCGATCGTGCGCCCGCGACACAACCGATGAACAGTGTGGAATCTTTTTTGCCCCTAGGACCTAGGAACTTCTCTAAAAATGAAAAATGAAAATGAAAACAAAAGTAGAATGATTGCACGCTCATAAATAACAAAGAAAGCTTCGATTAATTGTGAATGTTTACACAGCAATATTTTCATGTCTGGAAACTGAATTTCCTATCGATGGCAGCAAAAGCCTTTAAATAAAAGAAAGAAAAAGACTTCAAGTCTTGATATATCTGGTTAATGATTAATTGATGATGTCATGTTCCTCTTGACCCACTATTTATACTACAAAGTTTGTAGAAAATAATTACCTAGAAGATAAACTACCACTTAATGACAAACTACCCATTTACAAAATAACTCTTATCACTTACATAATAACTACCCACTAATAGGTAACCAACTAAACTTGTCTCTTATCTATTGGAGCACATTTTTTAAAGTCAGAAAGTAACTTCCTGATTTGAAGTCATTATCATCTCTTTTTCACAAATAAAAATTAATGACATTTAGTGACATTTAATTAAAGACATGTTACTGTTAAAAATTTATTTGTTGGTGCAAACATTGCCCCCTGGCTGAAGTAATTGAATACTTGGAAATTGCAAAGAGTCATGTCTTTTGAAGGGAAAGCGTTTTTTTCATGATCGATAACCTTTGACAATCAATAGGTTTTACTTTTCACTATCGGTGTGATGAGTCAATTTTTTCACTATTGATAGACTTTCACGATCGATAGTCTTTCACGATCGATGAGCTTTTATTTTTTACTGATTGTGAAGAGTCATATCTTTTAAAGGGAAAGCATTTTTTCACTATCGATAGACTTTTACGATCGATAACCTTTCACGATCGATAGCCTTGTATCTTTCACTATCGATTGTGAAGAGTCAATTTTTTCACTATCAATAGCCTTTCACAATCAATAGACTTGTTTTTTTTTACTATCAATTATGAACAGTTATATCTTTCAAATAGAAAACATTTACTATTGATAGAATTTCATGATCGATAGGCTTTCACGATCGATAAGCCATCTATTGGCTTAAACTGCACCATCTTTATTTTCCATACACCAGTATTAAGACAACATTCGTGATCCATACACCAGTCACTATCGATAGGCTTGCATTCTTCAAAGTGAAAGCATTTTTGCTATCGGTTAGTCATCGATTGGCTTTAGCTCTCCATATTCTGGTGTCGATGAGCACATTTGGCCAAGCCACTAAACAAACTATGACATTTTTTGGCCAAGCCACTAACCAAATCAATATATATAATGATTAATCATAAGCCAATCGATTGATTAGTCTAATGAAATTTCTCATGCAAACAAAATATAAATCATGCTGATTTATAAGCCATATAACCAAAATAAAACACTAGTGGGAACCACAAATCCAAAATGGGTGATGTATACCTAAATTTGATGAATTCACAAATTTTTCAATCCATTTGTACCTTGGTATCCATAAAAATTGGTGTGATTTTCCACAACAAATGACTTTTTAAAACATTTAGCAGCCATGTCATCATCTTGCTTTGGCCATTTTTCACATGATGATAAAATAGACTGTTGGTTTAGAATTTTCTGTGATTTATCATCATCTTCTTTAAAAAGAAGCAATTGCTCTTTGGCCATTTTTAGGGCATCATTATGCCCAATATTAACATGAATTTTTTCTTTTGACGTTGAAACTATTTGATGATCTTGTGAACCATTGATGTGCCCCCCCCCCCCCCCCCCCCGCGCCCGCGTTAACACCATTTCCATTTTCTTTTGGCGTAAAGACCATTTCATGGTCAGAAATATTATTATCCTTTGCATTTTTCTCAACAAAGGATAGATTATCCAACTTTTTTGTCAATTTTGGTATTTCATTAAATTGATACAAAGCACTTGCACAAATTTTGGTGCAACTTTCAAACAATTGAAGTAATTACTTCAAAACTTTCTCGCTAAGCAAGCCTAATTTACACGTATCTTCTAACAAGAGGAGGCCTCCAAACACTCTGAATTAAATTCATTCCTAACATGACTTCTCTTATATGACATTTTCCCTTTTCAGATACAAGTGTCCTATCGGGCGTGCCAATATTTGCACTACTGGACAAACTCACTATCGATCGTGCGCATGTGACACAACTGATGAACAGTGTGAAATCTTTTTTATCTTATCCCTAGGGCCTGAGAACTTCTCTAAAAATGAAAAATGAAAACGAAAGTAGAAAGTAAAACGATCGCGCACCCATAAATAACAGAGAGAGCTTTGATTGATTGTGAATGTTTACACAACAATATTTTTAAGTCTGGAAACTAAACTTTCTATCGATGGCAGCAAAAGCCTCTAAACAAAAGAAAGAAAAAAACTTCAAGTCTTGATATGTCTGGTTGATGATTGATCGATGATGTCCTGCTCCTCTTGATCCACTATTTATACTACAAAGTTTATAGAAAACAACTACCTAGAAGATAAATTACCTACTTAATGACAAACTACTCATTTACAAAATAACTCCTACCACTTATATAATAACTACTCACTAATAGGTAACCAACTAAACTTGTCCCTTATCTATTGGAGCACATTTTTTTAAGTTAGAAAGTAACTTCCTGATTTGAAGTCATTATCATCTCTTTTTCACAAATAAAAATTAATGGCATTTAGTGACATTAATTAAAGATGTGTTATTGTGAAAAATTTATTTGTTGGTGCAAACATAAATATAATTAAAACGATTGCAAAGCGTGTTGAGACATGTGAATCTGTACAATAACAAGTTCCCGCTATTGGCAACCATGCCGACTCCTAACAGTTTCGAGAACCTAAAGACAATTTTTAACGGGCGACCCAATAGAGCAATGGCAACCAAAATGGGAAACGGATAATGGGCGGCATTGAAATAGGCCCTTCTTTCTCATGGACAAGGCGTAGGGACACTTCGATTCTTGGCAATAGAGAAATGGGTAAGGCAGGTTCGGCACCTACAAGGAGGAATGAACACTCGGTTTCAACCTTCTAGTTGCCCAGGAAGCCAAAGGCGCTGGTCAACAATCAGGAATGATGTGCTCGTGTGAAAGCCTACTATCCAGCCATCAGTTGATTAGTCCATCTTTTCAGCCATTTTAGTTCTCACTCTCTATAAATGTCATCTGCACTCATCTCATTTCCTCACAGCAAGCCCTTCTCTCAATTGTCTAGAGCCTCTCTTTCTTCTTCCTTTTGTGATCAGTATCAATCTCTATAAGCATCATGGTTGCCATCACTTACGATATGGAGGTCATATCCTCAATCTCTGCCGCTAAAATGTTCAAGGCCTTTGTCCTTGATGGCGACAATCTTATCCCCAAGATCTTGCCAGCAGCTATCAAGGGTTTTGAAATGGTTGAAGGTGATGGAGGAGTCGGAAGCATCAAGCTGATCACTTTTGGTGAAGGTTAACCTCAATGCCTATACCTGTATTTAGTTCCAATTTTTGCCGAACTGTTGTTTCATAGACCATGAAAGCTACAAATAGCCCTATAATAGTAGAACATATTACTCTCATACTTCATAACCATGTAATCTATGCAAATTAGAAACAGAGAATGACACTATTTCATTTAATTTTCAGGAACAAGTCAATTGAGGAGCATGAAGCATCGGATTGATGGCCTTGACAAGGAAAACTTCACTTACAGTTACACCTTGATCGAGGGTGATGCATTGATGAATGAAATAGAATCAATTACATACCATGTTAAAATTGTAGCTTCTGCCAATGGAGGATCCATTTGCAAGAACCGAAGCATATATCATACCAAAGGTGATGCTCAAATCACGGAAGAACAAATCAAGGCTGGCAAAGAAAAGGCAATGGGAGTCTTCAAGGCCGTTGAGGCCTACCTTCAAGCAAATCCTGATACATATAACTAATATGGCCACTATGCATTCCGTATTAGAGTATGCGATTGTGATCTTGAGTTTCATTTTCGGCTTTGATCGCTTGGCTCAATAATTGGACTTTCAGTCTTGTAACATTTCTTATGATGTATTCTTATTTGTTATAAGACCATCTGTTTTTATTATAAGACATCCGTGTTTTAAGCTTTTCGTAAGGTCTTACTTCAAGCATATACCAGCGACAATAATCGAAAGAACAAAAACTGAAGAATGAAAAGCCAAATGTGTCAGTTCAATTAGTACATCATAGATCATTCATTGATATGCCTGCTCTGCTAGCATGATTTCCAAGATTCGTGAATGAAGATACTGGCTATAGCCATAATGTTCAATTGGGTAAATTTAAGATACACGAGTTCCCTAGACAAGAGTTCTTTGAGTAGATATATTTTAACTGACACTTTTGATATTTGTATCTTCACTTGTATGGGCTAAACTAGAGTGAGGGTTAGGATTACGAAATTACAAAGTCACAACTACCTCCAATTGTGACACTGCAGCTACTGCCAACAACAGGAGCAAAAGGTCTATTGAATGTCTCAGTCAGGCTGTTGCACCACCCATATGCTCTTAACCATAAAACCAGGGAAAGAACTTAGCCATCATTGGACTAGTGGCCATGACATATGCATCTTTGAGCAAGGCATAGGGCTATATATATCAGGCAAGTGCTTTCAGCACTAAGGCCTTCCATCCCCCCATCTGGATACATTAGTGTATAATATCTTGCTTGGGGGCTATGCGAATTCACCACAACCACGGTGCTTAGCTCAAATGAGCTACAATTTCCGAGTCACATATGCGCAAGGAAGGAAAACCCCATGGAGATCTAAAACGTATTTTGTAAGCTTCAGACTGAAAGAAATGATAGAAACTTATCTAAAATTCAGTAGCAGTCTTCTTAACTTTGTACGACAGACTAATGAGCAATACTAACCCCACAGAGGTAAAAACATTGAGTCACAGGAAATCATAGCCGGGTAGATCTTTCTTCATTTGATTCATATAGAACATAACAGCTTCATGCAATTTTAGATCACCTGTGTACATATCAAAAGCATCAGCACCAAACATTAAATTCAACCATATATAAACCAAATTACCAATAAAGCATAGACATGTATTATCAGCATGAAACTAGAACACATTATGAAAGCATATGAAACTCTAGGTCAGATGCGGGGTTTGAACTTTCCATCTCAGATCTGGAGAGATGATACAACAGCTATGAAGCACGGGTGCTTCAAAAGGGTAGGAGTATCGGGGTCAGGTGCGCATCAGACACGGGTGCGCCTCGGGTGCGGCTCGGGTGCGTGTCGGGTGTGCACCGTTAATTTCTATTTATTTTTTCATTTTCAGAAATTCGGGTGCGGCTCGGGTGCGGCTCGGATACGGTTCGGGTGCGGATCCGACACTTCGGGGTTGAAAACATAATATCCAGAAGATAATTTCGGGGGTTGATACACAAAACTTAATTTATTTGGGGGTGAAAACATAAAATGAACAATACTTACCAAATTAGGGCACACGGATCTCTCGTCTGATAGAGAGAAAGAGAGATCGCAGCTGCGACATCCCTCGACACACCGGCGACCTCCCTCGACACCGGCGACCTCCCTCGACACCGGCGATCTCCCACGACACCCACCGAACAGTCGCGACCACCCACGACACCACCGAACAGCCGCGACCACCCACGACACCGCCGAACAGCCGCGACCACCGAAAACCTCCCTCGACCTCCGGCGACCATCGGGGACCTTCGGCGACCACTCGCGACCACCCTACTCACCTCCGGCAGCTTTGCTTCGAAGGTATGTCTAATGTCTCCACTGTCTTCAATATTTTGTTCTTCACTGTCTTCAATATTTTTTTGAAGACTTGATTTCACACTGTCTTCAATACTTTGATTTTGATGGTATTGAACTACTGTTGAATGGTATTGTATTTGATTTAGAATTTAAATGCTAGTTGTACATTGTAAAAATATTTATATATCATATATTATATATATAAAAATATATATAATATTTGCCGTATCCCCGCCGCACCCGTATCCTAAAATTTTCAAAAATGCCGTATCCGCGTATCCGCACCCGCACCCGTACCCGTGCTTCATAGTACAACAGCTAGAAACTTCTAGCCAGTAGGTCAAATCAATACACACATATGCCTTTTGATGTGAGCCATTCCATTAATTGCCAATTGGATGCTTAAAAGCATCAGTTTTCCTTTTTCCCCTTCACCAGCACAAAGAAAAGAAGATGGACCTTGGCACTTTAGGGGGCCTACTGAACTTAAAAAGGCAGCAGGAGTTATGCTTTCTCAAAATTAAATTTGGAAGGACGCTAAAGGCGGTTAATTGATAAGAATCCAATTCGTAAGAAACCATTTGGAAATGAGCATCACAGATGGCCTTTTTATTTCCCTTCTTCTAATCCATTCTATTGTTTTTTTATTGAAGTGACAAAAACAGGAGATACAATATTATCAAAAATGGTATCAGACGATGTCTCGCAGTTGATTATATATCGACATTTGCAACTAATATTTACTAATTTACTACTGAAGCCAGATTGCTTAACCATATTGAAAGAGCTTTTCTTCTAAATTAACACAGATAAAAAACCAAATTATAGCTCTTCAGAACATATTCAGCATTAGAATATGTAAGTTATTACCTTTGTAACACGTTTCATTACAGTCTAATTCACTAAAGTTGTTTGGAACCGTTTCCATGGAAGTTTTATGAACTGCTATAGAATGGTGACAAGTTTAAAAATAAATCACTAACATCTTGGTTATCGTTGCTAGCCTATTTTGGCTACGCACAAGTGGCTGTATTAGGGACCCATTTTCCATGAAACATCCATTGCTTATTAAAGGCACAGGTGCACACAGGGCGCAAAGGTCTTCTAGAGCCTAGGCGCAACTCGCAAGGCACAGGCACATGCCTAATAGAAGCAAGGCTCATAATACATAAAGTATAAAAACTAATTCCTGTAGCATCAAAACTAACAATATAAAGCATCAAAGTCGTAAAACATGGCATCTTAGAATTTAGCAATTCAATTACTCGGTAACGCCAGTCCAAGACGAATATCAGTTCTACATTTTACTCGAATTTCACAAATCATAAATGCTAAAAGTGGGTCGATGCACTTAAGTCTTCTTGCACAAACACTTCAAACTTTACTTCTTTCATTATGAGTTGCCTCAATTACTTTGTTACTGTTATCTTTTCGATTGCCCGTTCAAGAACTACGATCTTTGGCTTCTCGCGAAGAGAATAAGATGCTTCTCAATGTATCTTATATCTGCGGTCCACCTAAAAGACCTCATTGAAATCATGCGTCGGGAGTGGGCCTAGTGCCCTGTGTCTAGGCGCACAAGTGTTGCGCCTTCTCAAAGGGGCTGTTACTAGGACTCGGCGAAGCGCTAACATTGGCCTGGCTGCGCCTTGTGCCTAGGTGCACCTTTAATAACAACGGACACATCACAAAAAATCAACCCGAGGCAAAAAAGTCAACCTGGTCAAACCAGAAAGCACTATCCGCACCACATGCCACGAAAGCGGTCTGCGCAAACTAGGCATCGCAAGGAGTACCCCTAACCAAAGGGGTGGGGGTGGCCCATCACAGGGGGTAAACCAAGCTACTTCCCGGTTAACACGGGCAACTGCAATTCATACAAAGGATTTCCCCCAACCAAAGAAAATGTTCCAGTACAAAGCTCAACTACTTGGTTCGCGATCTTCAACACAAGTTTGCATATGAGATGGTGATTATATAAGTTATTTGTCAACCTCGTCACCAGTGACATCTTTGCCTTCACTAAAGTGTCTTTCTGACACTGATGTACATCTCCAGCACACTACTAAGCAAATTGAAGGGGGGCACATGGGTAGATACATGTTCAAGACCGCATCCTCCGTAAAAATAAGTGGATTCATATGCTACCTTTCCCTTTCCTGCACCTGGGACTCTATTTACTGCACTTTGATCTGCCAATGATGATCTGTTGTATTGATGGCAAGAAATGGGCGGACCGATAATGATCTCTAGATATGGATTGGCACCTGCAAAGCTATGTGCAGTTTAAGGCTCCATAATTTTCATTAATGTTAATTATCAAAAATGTCGTCAAACTATTGGCCGCCTACCAATTTAGTCCTTAAACTCCAAAGTCCTTCAATTCAGTCCTTGAACTCCAATTCGATCCGAGTAAGTCCTTCCATCCCTGTCCATCAAGACAAGTCATCGTGTGCCTAACACGAGATGGATATTAACGTCATTCATATCTATTGCCCAAAATTATCAAGCTAAATTGTTAAGAATTACTAGTATTCCATTTTTCCTTTCTCTACTCAAGAGTGCTCCAGAGCACCACAGTCACCTTAAACTCCATCGACCTCCAAGTTGCGCCACTGCATCCATACCACACAACAGCATCATAGTGAGACTCAACACTATAACCATGACATCTACCCCACACCAGAACTCCATGCAAATACTGAAAAGACTGTTAAGCAAATTGAAAAGGAGTACTTTAGAAAGATGCGTGTTCGAGTTCTCATTCGCTTAAAAACAATTGGACTCATTCTGCTGAGATTGATGGCAAGAAATGGGCTAAGAGATAATGATCTTTAGATGTGGAGCAGCTAAGTTATGTGCTCCACGAATGTCAATTAGTATAATGGTCCTTGAACTCCAATCCTCCAATCTAGTCCTTGAATATCCCAATTGATGTCCTTCGGCTTCAAGTTAAGCCACAGCTTGCATACACAGGATGAGTGGCAAAACAAATAACCTAAGGTATTGTAAGTCAAGAAAGATACTCCCTTCGCATCTCAAGAGCCACCAAAGAGCACTACCGCCACCTTAAATTCCATTAGCCTCCAGGTTGCACCAATATCACCATTCACTACCGGTGTAAGACTCAACACCGTCACAGTCACCTCTACCTCCCAACAGAACTCCTTTGCAGATGCAAAACACATCGATGACCACAACCGCAAGGGCATCCCTGCTAGCTTCTCGTTCTCTCCCAGTTTGAAAGCTCACCACCCTCCACTGTTCCTTTCTCTGTGATAGACCACCAACAGTACTTCGCCAACATAGATCACCGAACAGAACATACTTTCCACATCTCCGGTGTGATTCTTAAATGCTGCTTTTACAGAGTAGCTAAGTTCAACAGCTGTACTGCCGACTCTGCCAACTTGATTCCATGTTCATCTTAACATGTCTATCCAAACAACCTCCAAATCACCCAGAGAGAGAAAAAATCCCACACCCTAAACCGTGAAAAAATTACTAGAATAAGGGCATAGATACATAGAAAATTTTCAGCAAAAGTCTCGCTTCTTGATTGAATAAAAAATCACAGAGGCATCCAAAATAGCTATGATAGTCCAAAGAACAACTATTAAAATTTAAGATAAACCAGAGATAATAATCAAAAAAGGTGAAAAAGGGTGTTAAAAACTATCTAAGCAGATCTACTTCATGTTTCAGTATACTCAGAAATGAATAGCATATCATAGAATATCTACCTATGTCAAGCTTACTCCGAAATGCATTTTAATTAGTTACTTTTTTCCTGGATAAGCTGAGCTAAAAGGATAATACAAAGAGCGCAAACAACTATTGTGCCTTTAAAGTAGTAGGGGCAATCGAAATAGCTACCGCGTTTAACACCAACAGCTGACAGGGCATCATTAACTGGTTTCCACACTAGCAAATCCATCAAGTTCCTCCACAGCTGCAACCAAACTATTGCATGGTATATCTTTTGCTTACGAGCAAGAGTTGCCTCTAACGTGATGTGGTACAACAAGCTAGACGCCCCTGTGTGGCTTGCCCCTACCACCCTCACAAATTGAAGATGCGAATTCTACGAAATGACATACGGTGACCGATTAAAAAGCCAAAAAACCAGGTGCAGACAATATACCAATAAATGAAAAAATTTACAAAATCCAAGTTGTACTTAATAAGTAGCAACTAGCAAATTAGAGAGTTGTGTCATTGACTCATTGGCATGTGGCACAACAATGAAAGTATAAAATGACCCCTAAATACAATATAGAAGAAACAAAGTAAAAGGCGCATCTCAAAAGTTACAAGTAGGCCAATCTAGGGGATGACAATCATGGAGTATCCATTCTCTTTTGAAGTTACAAAAAGGCGAAAAGTGATAAAAACATGGTTAGGAACTCTCGTGTCAGTTGCAAAATGGCTGTACGGACCAGTTCAAGGGTTCCTACGCGGGTGATGGCAGTATATTATAACTAGGTAAAAAATAACAAATATGGTTTAACCCAAGCATATAATGTTTTGTTAATCTCTACTAAACAGTAGATCCAAAATATCATGTTAAGAAATCATGAAGACTCTTATGCCAACAATAAGTTTGCTTCCATTGTCAATTTTCCTCACGACTCTTCTTAATTGTGGTCGCAACAAATACACAGAAACAAACTGAAATCAAAAACCAAAAAAGGTATACGATGATGATATTAGTTACAGTGTTGTACCTAAATTCTGGCAATGATATTTATACATTTCAATCATAAGAAGCGAATGGCGTGTGAAATGACCGTATACAATCTTGATATTAAAAGTTTATCTCAATTCAAACCACTGATATTCGATTTTCATCCCAACCCATTCGAACTCTTTCATTCAGAATTCTAAACCATTAACATATGCACATGCTTACTGACACACAAATCACTAACACCCAAAAGGTGTGACTTCAGAACAAAGTTGCACATTCCAGCAATAATGTTCAAAAGGGAAACATGTGTGAAACCTGAGCCTCATTCTGTTTGGTGACAGCAAACTGGGCAAGGCCGATGATCCATTCATCCTTCTGGGCACCCTTGTAAATGCTAGTGCCACCACAACACGAGGCTGTTGCTACATTATCATGGATTTTGATAAAATCACCCCCAGGGTTGCTAGGGACTGAGGAGGACCCGTTGCTATGCCAAAAACATGAAATTGAGGGAGATGGGTCCCACAATTTCCGGTTGATCTGTGGTACCCACAACCCCAACTTGGGATTGACACTGGTTTTTGCTACACTGCTGCTTCCTTGTTGAATGAAGAAGCGCAAGGCCATCTGTGTGAAATTTAAAAGTGAATTGAATGGTGATATTAGGGGAATATTTATGTATATTTATGGCTTTGAGAATAATGTGAGATTTTGGAGGAGCTTGATTAGTGGCATCGCATGGTGGGGATTTTTTGAGCCCTAGCGGACTTTGAGGTCCTGGGGTTTGACCGTTTTCCCGGGTTTGTTTGGGTTTTGGTATGCTAATGGTTCACATGCAGTTACTAATGAAATATGAACAATTTTTGGGGGTTACTCAAGTAGTGACTTTTCTGTTAATATTTTTAACAATAATTAACAGTATTTTTTTAATATAACTAAATAAAAATCACTAAAAAAATATGTAACGACTATTAATTATCGTTATAAGAAAAACAACAAAAAAATTCTCTCAATCCACGTAACAGCCAAAAAAAATTTATGAAATATATCCATTAGAAAAGGATTGTCCCCAAAAAGTCCATAAAAAGTAAGAGTAGACACAGGTACGCAAATACATTCACATACGTGAGTACTCGCATAAGAAACATAAAATGCTAGAGATTCCCTTTTAACTCTAACTAGGCCCAAATACTACAGTGGCCTAGAAACGAAAATCACATAAAGGTAAAGAATCTAATTATATATATAAATATATATATAAAAGTCAAAATTGAGAGAAAGTGTTCACATCACTGCCTACGTGAACACTCTCTTCTTTTGCCACGTGAATAAAAAAAATTGTGTTTTTCATTTTTCCTTTTTGTGACATGTTTCCCTCACCTATTTAACTAATTTGAATTTGAATGTTTTTTTTTTGTTGTAAAATCATCTACTTTCGTTGCATAATTGCCTCTTTATATGCTATCTAGATTTTTGACTATCAAAATTTAACTAATTTGAATATAATTTAATTTGATGACTTGCATCAACCTTGAAAGTTGAATTTGATCAAGATCGTAATTTGATCACCATATGGTGATGACTTGCATATCTCATGATTTATCTAGTACAGGTTTATTGACCTTTTCTATCCCATTTATAATACATAAAAAAAAGAAACATAACTAGATAAAGTAGAAAATTAACTAAATCTCAAATAAGATAAGATACTGATTGAGGTCTACTATTACATAACTAGACCTCAACACCCGAAATACTGATTGAAGCTTAAATTCGACAAATTCTCTTCTCCCCCCCCCTCCCCCTTCTCTCTCTATCTCTATCTCTCTCTCACTTAAATAGAAAGACATAAATCTCTAATCATCAGTTTTGGAATTGTATGACCCAATTTCTTTCTCTTTTTGAGCCTCAATCCCTTAAATCTTGCTTATTTCCTTAATTTTCTCACATATACCCTTTCAAAATTTTCACATAAATATGATAATTCTAAAATCCTCCATTATTATCACATTACTCATTCGTAATTGTCGCCTCATCGTTTATCTCATTCGGTAGAAAGTGTTGTGGCCAAAAATTGACCGGGACCGAACGAGCATCGGTTGGGACCAAACGAGCACCCAAGCAGACCTGCAAAGTACAATACGAGCAAACGGTGACGCGCCGAAACCCCCGGAGGAGGCTCCGGCGGAGAGCCTCCGATGCTTAAGTCAGTAAGCAACTTTGAGAGAGTATTGAAAATAACTTAGATCGTCAGAACCTACCTTCTTTCCCTTTTCATTTTCCTTTTATAGGAATGTATTAAAGGGTCGGTTACGTCCCTTTAATGGGGAGTTACTCTAATTAGTGGGAGGTTACTGTGACTTCATGGGCAGTTATTGCTCATTATTAAGATAATGAGATAGTGAAAAGGTGGGCAAGTGCCACTCCCACTTCTCCAATAATCAAAGAGCAGTTTTGGTGCCACCTGGTAGTAACAAGTGTTACCTTCCCATTGGTGGGTATTTTTTACCCATATCATTCACCCCCCATTCCGTATTCTTTTGGGAGTAAGAATGCGGAATCAGGACGATTGCCGTAGCATTGAATTTTGGGCCCTTTTTAAAGGGATGCTCCGTGTTAGGAATTTAAACCAAAGGTGACATCTTTCACCCATTGGTAGATTACAAATTTGGTTTGGCTAAGGCGGGGTTGTCTACTCGGCTTGCCAAATACAGGCTTAGAAGGGCTCATCTACTCGATTGGCTGAGTAGAGGCCTCTATGCGCTCGTCTACTCAACTAGTCGAGTAGAGGCGTTAAACGTGCTTGTCTATTCAGCTGGCTGAGTAGAGGCCTTAAACGTGCTCGCCTACTGCTGGCTGAGTAAAGAGCATGTATGCACTCGTCTACTCTACAGGGTGAGCAGAGAGTGAGACTAATGTGCTTGTTGGCTCGGCCTAGCGAGCAGAGGCTTAAGAGATTTAAAGTAGCTCGTTTGTTTGGCTGGGTAAGCAGAGAAACTTTGAGTCTAATGCGCTCGTCTTCTCGAGTTAGCGAGCGGAGGATTGACTCTAAAGGCGCTCGTCTGTTCGGCTTAGTGAGCAGAGAGACTAAAAGACTAATGTGCTCGTCTGCTCAGCCTGGGGATCAGAGGCTTAGTCTCTAAAGGTGCTCGCTGCTCGGGTTGGCGAGCAGAGAGACTCTAATGTGCTCCTTTACTCGGCATGGAGAATAGAGGCTTAGTCTCTAAGGGTGCTTGTCTGCTTGGCTTGGTGAGCAGAAAGACATAGAGGCTCTAATGGGTTTCTTCTGCTCGGCCTGGCGAGCAAAGGTTCTAAAGGTACTCGTCTACTCGGCTGGGCGAGTGGAAGCAAAGGTCTATTGTGCTCATCTGCTCGGCATTACAAGCAGAAGCTTAGACCTTGAAGACAACTCATTTACTCAGCTGGGCGAGTAGATGTAGAGAGGTATAATGTGCTCGTCTGCTCAGCTTTGCAAGCAAAAGCTTAGACCTCGAAGGGAGCTCGTCTCGTTTACTCGGCTGGGCGAGTAGATGCAGAGAGGTCTAATGTGCTTGTCTGCTCGGCTTTGCAAGCTAAAGCTTAGACCTCGAAGGGAGCTCATCTACTCGGCTAGGCGAGTAAAGGCAGAGGCTTAGACCAACAAAGCTTTGTCTACTTGGCTAGAGCAGAGGCATGGGTCTAATGCCCTCATCTGCTCGGCAGAGGCTAAGACCATCGGAACTCGTCTACTCAGCTAGAGCAGAGGCATAGGGCTAATGCGCTCATCTGCTCAGCAGAGGCTAAGACTATCGAAGCTCGTCTACTCGGCTAGAGCAGATGCATAAGTCTAATGCGCTCGTCTGCTCGGTAGAGGCTAAGATCATTAGAGTTCGTCTACTGGGCTAGAGCAGAGGCATAAGTCTAATGCGCTCGTCTGCCCGACAGAGGCTAAGACCATCGGAGCTCGTTTACTCGGCTAGAGCAGAGGCATAGGTCTAATGCGCTCGTCTGCTCACCACCTATAAGATGAGGCCACGTGTCATCATCCAGACACATCAAAACCGCCACACCATTAATATGGAAGTGAGTAAAGATGAATTACTCAGCATTAACTCCCCAGTTAATGGTATTAACCAGGCACTAATGAGGAGTAATTATCCATAATGATGAGTAACCCCCCATTAATCTGGCAACCCCATAATTAAACAGAAATAACTCCGACCAAGCTAGGAATCCTATAAAAGGAGTGGGGAAGAATATGTCAGGTAAGAAAAAGGAGAGCTGAACTTACACTTTATTAAATTTCAAACATATTCTGACTTAAGCATCGGAGATTTCCCATCGAAAATCCTTTCGGCGAGTCACTGGTGTTGGTTTTGCTGTGCAGGTCTATTCACGAAGCGCGTCCTGAGTTCTCTCCACAACATTTTGGCGCCATCCGTGGGACCGACATTCGTGAATAGATTGTCTCAAAATCCCACACCACCAGCTCAGCAAGGTGGGGCAACTCCACCAATTTCACCCTTGCCACCAATTCGTGATCCACTTCGTGGGGGAGCCGCATCTCCATCCTCCAATCGCGGCAAAAAGGTCGCAACAACGACTACTGTAGTATGAACCACCATTGTGGCAGTACCTATAATTCCTGCAATAATGTCAGATGCCGTCGCGACAGCATCAATACCCTCAATGGTAATTTCTCCCGCTGTGACAATCGCTCCTCCTTCCACAAACACTGTCATTCCCCCGCTCCAAACTGCCAACGTGTCCGCACCTACCACAACGTTACCAGTCATGAGCAACCAAGCCAACTTAATGGCCGTTCTTCGGGCTATGCAACAAACCATCGAACGGTTACAAGCAGCTGTGGACAACCAACCCCTAAGCGAGCAACATGTAACTGGTACGTGGAGGCAGCCAGTTAAACAGCGACTAAATTTCCATGAGGAAGCAGGAACCTCAAAGACTCCGAAGTAAATACAAGTAGAAGATGGACAATCCGATAATGAACGACGTAACCCAAGGTTCAGGAGACAAGAAAAAAGTTCTCATGAAGCTCATTATACTAGGAGGGACTCTTATGAACATCGTGCCGAACAATACACCAGTGCCCCAGTCATCATTGGGCGACCGTTCACAGAAGAGGTTGATCACTTTCCTACGCCGCAGAACTTCAAGATGCCTCCCTATGAATCATACGATGGCACCGAAGACCCAATAGAGCACTTAGCTCGTTTCATTTCTGGTATGAATCTACACTTGGTCCCTGACCAAATCATGTGCCGAGCGTTCCCGGTAACCCTGAAAGGAGATTCCACCGCAAGCGGAAGTGGAGCTGGTTTAATCCTTCATGGTCCTGAAAACCTCGTAGTTGAATATGCCTTACGATTCGACTTTCCCGCTTCAAACAATGAAGCCGAATACGAGGCTCTTATTGCTGGGATGCACCTTACAAAGGCTATGCGAGCAGAGGCACTTCATGCCCATAGTGATTCACAGCTGGTCATCAAACAGCTTTCTGGAGAGTATGAAGCACTAGGCGCGAAGATGGCGCCAAAATGTTGTGTTGATTAATTGCCTCCACGTGTTAGTTGTCCAACGGTTGTGAGATCTTGGCTATTGGATTATTATAATAATTTCACTATATAAGGAGAACTAGTTTCATTTCTCTTCACTTTATTTTTAAGCATGAGAGACTTTGAAAGGTCTAAAGGAGCTCGTCTGCTCGGTCTAGCAAAAGTAAGAGTCCATCGGAGTTCTTTAGCTCAGTCCAGCAAGCAATGAGCTAAGAATTCGAATGATCTCTGCTCTGTGAGGCTTGCGCGACTCCTCAAGAAAGGAGTATGACTACTCAGTTGCGCCAAAGTTTAGGTGAATCTTTATAGAGATATGAGCATTGGCGCTAGGCTAGACCAACGTAAATGTCTTTAGTGAAGGTCTGTCGTATGATAATTGGTGCTGTGATTCTAAGCTTCTCAAAGTGTTGATCCTGAAAGTGGCTAGAGCACGACTGAGCTACTAAATAGTAAGCCTCGTAATATCTTTTCTTAGGCCATTTATTCCTTGAAGGACGATGCTTTTCGTCATTTAGGAAAAGTGACGTGGCCACTACAACAGTCTTGGTCATTCTTGTGATGCACAAGACGAGATTAGTTCTGCATTTTTTGTCAGGTGACCTTGGACATTGGTCACAAAAGCTCTCAGTGTCATGATAAGGAGGCTAGGTGAGGCATCATTGAATAGGTTGTCGCTGATCGGTAGTGGTTCGTAGTGCTCGATACATCCAAGAGGGACAACATGCGATTGTTCCACGGATTTTTTCATGACATGAGCGGTCACTGAGCAGGTTGTGCTGCTTAGCTATCGTATGAGGGGGAGGATCCAAGAGGAACAACATGCGATTGTTCCACGGATTTTTCATGACATGAGCGGTCACTGAGCAGGTTGTGCTGCTTAGCTATCGTATGAGGGGGAGGGTACCTTCGTGCGAGAGTGGTCGTATTCTTATATACATGTAGCCCCCTGACTAAGAAGGCATATACACAAAGATGGCTTCTTAGTCACTGTGTAGGGCATGTTCGTAAAAAGTACCGTTGTTTGCCGGCTTGATGAGACAAGTCAATAAAGATATGGAGTGCGGTCTATCTGATCGGCCAAATGAGTAGAGAAAGTTGAAGGACCATGGTCTGTCCAAGCAGGTAGCAGACGTGGAGTTTGTCAGAGCAAGATGCCACTAGATGACAACAAAAAGACATTGCAGCATTTTCCTGTATGTTGTGCAGCCATGTGCAACAGTGTGGCAAGTGAGAATACGAGCACGAGATCCCAAATTTTCCAGACGTACTAGCAAAGCTATAATTATAGGTTGTGATGCTCTCATGGTTTCAAATTAATGATAGCGTGTGCGTCTCCATTTCACAAATCAACATGTGACATTTAGCAGGCATGATGCTGCCTTTGAAGCTCTTAGCGTAACTAAAGTCATAGGGGCTATGAATTTTCTTTAAGTATGAAGGGGGTTGCGTTATAAACCCTCACAATAGAAAAAACATGTCACAAAAAAAAAATATAGCAAGAGAGCGTACAAGCTGATTAAGGTACTATGTCTTAGCATTAAAGCACTTAATTGAGAGTAGTAATACTCTGTGACACCATTATTATCCTGTCGGTTAGACAGTTCAAGAGTGTTGCTAACGCAAGTGAGGGTTTGTAACAACTTATCGTACTCGTATGACCTGAACATATTTAGCCGATTGAAGCAATGTGATGGTGCTAGGCCAAATTGAATAAACATGTATAAGTTAAAGTGTTTAAGCAATATAAAAGTGTACGTTAACCGTAGCGGCGCTTAAATCATAGCCATCGTGTATTATGACATGTACAAAAAGGGTGTTTATGCACGCTTTTAGGGACAAATATGGCTACACTCGTAGGCTTTAAGACACATGCTACATATATCAAGTAAACAAAACTTTGTGGGTTCTAAGTTGAATATGCAAATTTATGGGCTAAAAACGTAAATCCTTAAAAAGGAAAGTGTGCACCTGATTTATTTGGCTTAAGCTTTTCTTCTTTAGGCAATCAAAGCACTGCTTAAGCGCCGTCGCCACCGAAAGTGCCATCTGTCGGCAGTTTGGCGCAGAGGGAGGTAGATCCAGCCACTTCTTTTTGAACACAAGGGCAGCCATAGTGGCTAGCTACAGATCTAGAGAAGATGTTGAGGCACACAAAGGTCGTGACGGCAGGGGCATGGCCGCCATGGTTGTTGAAGGCCCACCGCTCGGTTGCGCTTGGCGCAGTTCGGTGCAGATCCATGGCAGTGGAGAGTCTGGTTCGACTGTGACAGCCCATAGTTTGGCAATCACAGTAATTAGACACGGGAGCCGCCACCAATCGTGGAGCACGACAGTGGCGGAGGTGCTATCGGGCACCACTGCGAGGAGCTATCTTGAGAAGTTATGGCAGCTTGATGTTTGGATGAGGCCGGAACGTGATTACCGATACCATAATTTTAATGGTCGCTGTTAGTGGCCGGTTCGAACGAATCCACGATTGTCGCAGGTCTTCAATGGCTGATGGGGCAGCTTCACGGTGGATGAGTCATCATTGGTGGGGCGTTGGCATGAATAGTGACGGCCGGCAGAAGTTTAGCTATGGTAGTGGTGACTAAACGACAAAGGTAACTCGTTGTTTGACCGTGCGGCACTGTCGAGAGGTCGCCGAAGGGATGCCAATCAGTGTCAAAGGCCTTGGTACAGTGGCCAAATAGAACTTCATGGTGAGTGCCTGAGTGGACTTGTGGCTGTTCTGTTGCCACACAATTGGCCAATTGGTCCATTGCTGGCTTTAGAGTTGTAACTAGATTGAGGACTCATGGTAGCGGTCGATTAGAGGCTGTGACGGCGTTGCTCTTGATTGCGGTTATGGCAGCCCTATGGCAACCCTTAATAGCGTTGCGACTTCGACAGTGTGTTAGTCGGCGGCGGTGCTACTGCTGATCCCGTCTCTCTCTATCTCTCTCTCTCTCTCTCTCTCTCTCTCTCTCTCTATCTAATCTATCTCTCTTTTTTTATTGTGCTGCAACTGTGCGCCATCGTAAATGGCCGCAGTTTGTGCAATTGATTGATGCGCCGGTTGTGGCATGGAGTTGGATAGAATGGAATTGGCGAGGAGTTAGCCAGATTTTTGTCGGCAGCTTGCCCCTCTTCACTATGGTGCGTGATTGACGGAGTTGTTGCTGTTAGCGTCAGAGTTAAGTGAACCTACGGCGATGGTGGATCTTTGTCGGGTTATCAAACGGCAGGGTCTTCAACATCATCGTGAATCTGGTGCAGCGGCGGCGCGGTCGTGGTTATTTTCACGTTTGGCAGCCGACTGTGGTTGTCTGTGATTTATCCAGTTGTGTCGGTATTATCACGAGTGACACTGGCCAGTCGTGGCGGTGGCAGATTTGTCTGCTTTATGATTGATGTGGCTGATTTATGGTGGATCTGCAGCGATGCTTCTTCTTGGCAGCGTCGCCTGGCACGATGTCGCAGATTTTGATGGTGAGACATCGGGGGTTTGAACGATGATTCGGCGACATGATTGTTGGGGTGCGATGCTGCTTTTCGCAAGAGCAGTGGGTTGGTGACTGAAGAGGGAGGTGCCAGTAACGACAGCCCCTTGGTTCTGATTTTCTCGGCAATGTTGATGTTATTTCAGCTAATCATTGTGCACAGGCACTGGACGATGGCAGTTGAGGTTGCTTAATGGCGTTGAGGGTAGCCTCGTAGGGGCGTTGTTGCGTGTTAACTCTGTTGAGGCCCACCGATGGTATCCTGACCGTTCGGAGCACTACCGGTGCTGTTGATCATTTTTTTTTCGCGTTTTCAACTCTCATGCTTTGCTTTTATTTGCTCACGTGTTTGCTAGATCTGCTTAGCTAGTCGGTTCCACGGATGGCGCCAAAATATTGTGGCCAAAAATTGACCGGAACCGAACGAGCATCGGTTGGGACCAAACGAGCACCCAAGCAGACCTGCAAAGCACAATACGAGCAAATGGTGACGCGCCGAAATCCCCGAAGGGGGCTCCGACGGAGAGCCTCCGATACTTAAGTCAGTAAGCAACTTTGAGAGAGTATTGAAAATAACTTAGATCGTCAGAACCTACCTTCTTTCCCTTTTCATTTCCCTTTTATAGGAATGTATTAAAGGGTCGGTTACATCCCTTTAATGGGGAGTTACTCTAATTAGTGGGAGGTTACCGTGACTTCATGGGCAGTTATTGCTCATTATTAAGATAATGAGATAGTGGAAAGGTGAGCAAGTGCCACTCCTACTTCTCCAATAATCAAAGAGCAGTTTTGGTGCCACCTGGCAGTAACAAGTGTTACCTTCTCATTGGTGGGTATTTTTTACCCATATCAGAAAGGAACTCTCTTATTTAAACATCTTCTCCACAATCGCACCAGCAAAAAGGAGAAAACGTATTAGAGTTGCAGTTTACGCAGTGAGTACATCAATACTTTTTCTTTATCTTTTTAAAATTTTTAGAGATTTATTGTGTGGTGTGTATTTCAGACGAATTTACGAGGGATGTGTTGATTGGCTTCTTCTTCTTCTGCTTTTTTTTTGTACTTCTACGTACCAACAAAATCAGGAATGCATATCTGTCGTGACACATTCTTTCTTTGCACTTCAACATGTGTACGTGTTGATCGGCTTCTATTTCTTACATGGGTAGCATTTAATTAGTGAATGTTTTTGTTTTGGTTTGTCCTTGACATGAGAGATTTGGCAGTAATATTAAAAAAAAATTGAAAGGAATTTTGTTAAAGGTACGGACAGACCTTGAAGACATGCTGATGGATACAAATGAACAATTTTTTAGGTCAGGTATATTATATTATTTTGTTTGGTACAATGTTATTTTGAATAAGCACTCTAACTTGATTGTGTTATATTTGTAGCGTTGGAGCATCAAAGTGAATGTTGATGACGAGAAACTTCGTCAACTATTTTGCATTCTAAATTTTCTTTTTAAATTTATTCACTCGATAATTATTAAATTGGTTGAAGCACAAGTGTTGTAACTATAACTTTATGGTTTGTTTAGATTACAATTGTTGCAACACGCACCTGCCATCGCTTTTACTATTTTTATTATTGTCACTAATAGTCATATATGACCTTCCTTAATTAACCCTTCACCAATTATTTTTAAAAATATTTTCGTGTGCAACGCACGGTTTCAAAACTAATATGTATGAAATAAAAGTCGATTAAACAAAACAAAACAACAAATGAAAAGGTGGAGAACATACAGCCCAACAACAAAATAAGCCCAACAACCCATCAACAAAATCAGCCCAACAAAGTCAAGACCTTTGTGGACTCGGGCGATGTGGATGATATCAGTGGAAAATTTCCGTCCACCCCCATTGCAAGATGATCTTCATTCTACTTCCACGGATCATCCACATAACAGTACTATCCAATGGCTGTCGCATATTCTCTTCCCCCCATTCCGTAGTGATCATGACCCTCAGATAAGGCATCATTACACATTGTTTGCTACGACAATCATGGATAATATATGGAGATGTCGTAACCTACTCGTGTTACAAAAGGAGCAGATCAATACAGCTAAAATTGCCATCCAGATCAAGAAAGCCTATGAATTTTACAAAGAGACTTTTTCTCCTGACATAACTCCTAGCAATCTGGGACAAGGAAGATATAATCCTCCTCTTGGTTGGCACCGTGTAAACTTTGATGCAGCAGTCCGCCATAACAGATCAATACAAGCAGCAATAATCCGGGATTGCAAAGGAACTATAATAGTAGCCCAGACAAGATTAGAGATTCAATTGGAACCGACAGTTGCTAAAGCCACTGCCGTTCTTTTAGCCATTGACTTGGCTATTCAAAGTAAGTGCACCAATGTGATTTTTGAAGGGGATGCAGCACTGATTACGAAATGGCTCAATGACCATGAAGAATGTCCCGAGCGGCGATGCTTAACCATTATACATGAAGCCAGAGAGAAGCTGAAGTTATTTTCTTGTTGGGACTTTGTAAAAGTCCATAGATTTGTAAATAGTCCTGCCCATGAGTTAGCTAAATGGGCAGATGAAAACAACTATTTTGGTCTGGTTCCACCATCATCCTTATCTTCCCTTTTGCCTTTGGATGAGGTAGGGAACCAGAGGTATCCCTGTGTGTTGTAATGAGGTTATTTTGGAAAATTTTGAATTGACTAGAAAAAAAAAATGTCTCGAGACCACCACCCACTTCCATGCCCATACACAGCAGTGCACATCACCGTTACCGACTGCAGCATTGGAAGCTCCTACCATCATCATTTCAGCCAGTGGCAAAACCACGCTTTTACAAGGGGCTAATGTATCCTCTCAAATTTTGAATATATATATATATATATATATATATATATATATATATATATATATATATATATATAAAGGAAAAACCTAGTTTGGTTTGGTGTAACACCTTTTTGGTCTTACATAACTACCTACCTAAAATAGTGACAAGTGACATTCCAACAAATTTTTTTAAAAAATGACACAAAATATAAATCTTAAATGCTAAATAACTACCTATAAAGACATGCTTGGTTTTCATAATTTAATCTTTTCTAAAAAAAATAGTTAAAATAAATTATAAAGTCCAAACTTTATATTACAAAAATATTATATTGCTAACTTTATCTTTGCAAATATTTGGTTTTAACAATTTCAAATTCATTAAAAAAGTGTAGTTAAAATTAAATCTAAGTTTCATGTGATGATAATATTATGCTAACTTATTTTGCCACATGCAGGACTAACTTAAATACTTATACGTGATATTTGATTTTTTTAACAAATTTGACATTATCAACTTTATTTTGCACACACTAGGGATGGCAATAAGACCCGCAACCGGCGGATCACCGCCCCACCCCGCTCCTATAGGAGCGGGTCTTTTTGACTTTGATCAGACCACGGGGCGGGTATGGTTTTTTTTTTAAAATTTCGCAGCGGGTTAGGGGCGGGTATGGTATTTAGTCCAAACCGTCCCGCGACCCGCCCCGCCCAGCGACCCGCTTCCTCCCCGGTATTTAACCCTACTCATCTTTAATCCTAGCCGTCCATCTCACACCTATATAATATGTCCTTACTCCTTATCATCCCCATTCCCAACCCTAATTCCCAATCAATCTCTCTCTGCCGACAACTCACACTCTCACTCTTTGCCAACGACAAAGGTGTCGCGCCGCCGTCGCGCCTCCTTCTTCTCTCCCGGCCTCTCCTTCGCACAGTTGGCGACTGACCATTTACTGATCTAAGGCACCGTCGGTGACTCGCAACAATGAGCCATCAGACACCAAGCCGTCGCTGTCGCCGTCGCCTGTGATGATGCCGTCGTAGCTTGCGACGACTCCACCGAAGGCTCTGCCGAAGGCTACGTCGACCCCGCTGCCTTCTTCTCTGCCGATGGCTACGCCGGCGCCACTGCCGTCGAGCTTGCGACGGCTCCACCGAAGGCTCTGCCAAAGCCTACGCCGGCGCCGCTGCCTTCTTCTCTGCCGAAGGCTCGTGTTTCAGGGGTACATGTTTTTCGATTCAGCAAGGGCAGGGCGGGGCGGGTGCGGGTTTTCTACATTCTCATAGGGTCGGTTATGGTATTTCACATAAATAACCCGGTGGCGGGGCGGGGCGGGGCGAAGTTCCATGACGAGCGGGGCGGGTTCGAATTTTAGGAGATCCGCATCCGACCCGCTCCATTGCCATCCCTAGCACACGCATCGCGTGTGCCACGCTGACTCGTATATTAAAAAGAGAAAACACGGTTTGGTTTGGTGTAATACTTTTTTGGCGTTACATAACTACCTATCTAGAATTGTGACAAGTAGCATTTTGCAGTTTTTTCTTAAAAAATTCACAAAAATGAAAGCTTAAATAGTAAACAACTACTTTTAATTTTTATAACGTATAATTCATTTTACTGAATGTGATAATAAATATTTATTTATGATGAATATTTTATATTATTAATTTTATTTTTGCACACGCTTTGCGTGTGTGAAATATAGTTAAAGTAAAATTTAAAGCCCAAATTTGAATCGATAATAATATTTTGCTAACTTATGTTCGGAAACTTATCTATAATTTAAGATTTATTTTCCTGTATATGACATAAACACGTGTACACGATTTTTTTTTAAAAAAATTAAATTATTAATTTTGTTTTTGCACATGCATTGCGTGTGCTACGATGACTCTCCCAATTACCTATCTAGAACGGTGACAATTGACAATACAAAAAAATTTTAAAAAATGATACAAAATACAAATTTTAAATTATAAATAACTACCTATAAAGACTATGTTTAGTTTTCATAATTTAAGCTTTACTTAAAAAGTATAATTGAATCAAATTATAAAGTCTAAACTTGATATTACAAAAATATGATATTGCTAACTTTATCTTTACACATGTTTGGTTTTCATAATTTCAAATTCATAAAAAAAAAAAGTGTAGTTAAAATTAAATCTAAGTTTGATATAATGATAATAATTGCTAACTTATTTTGCTACATGCATGATTAACTTATTTTTCTACAATTTAAGATTTGTTTTGCCGAAATGTGATGATAAACATTTATACACGATGCTTATTTTTTTTAACAAAATTAATATTATCAATTTTATTTTTGCACACGCATCACGTGTGCCATGTGGCTCGTATATATAGAAGAAAAACATGTTTTGTTGTAACACTCCTTTTATGTTACCAACTACCTATCTAAAATAGAGACAAGTGGCATTCCAAGAAATATTTTAGAAAATAACACAAAATACAAATCTTAAATGCTAAATAATTACCTATAACAACATGTTTGGTTTTAATAATTTAATCTTTATTAAAAAATATAGTTAAAATAAATTATTAAACCCAAACTTTATATTACAAAAATATTATATTGCTAATTTTATCTTTGCATATATTTGGTTCTAACAATTTCAAATTCGTCAAAAAAGTGTAGTCAAAATTAAATCTAAGTTTCATGTGATGATAATATTATGCTAACTTATTTTGCCACACGCATGACTGACTTATTTTTCTATAATTTAATATTTATTACCAAAGGTGACAATAAACACTTATACGTGATAGTTGATTTTTTTTAACAAAATTGATACTATCAACTTTATTTTTGCACACGCGATGCGTGTGCCACGTTGACTCGTGTGTGTGTGTGTGCAAGCTGATCCATTGAAAGCGCTAGCAAAATGGGTTAAGTTACTAGCGCGATCTGGCCGTCCACGCGCGATCTGTGGACGGTCCAGATCTTTTTTACGTTTTTTAAAGTACGTCCGCTACATTATGTAGCGGACGATTTTTTGACAAAAATACCCTCTAGCTTAAAAAGGACAGCCCATCCCCTACATTATGTAGCGGACTAATCTTATGACTTTTTTCTCTTTCTGACTTTTCCTCATTTAATGTTCTGACATTTTTCCTTTCTCTCTCCTCTCTCTCATTATTTTTTTCTCTTTCTCTGCTTTCTCTAATTAACTCTCTCTCTCTCTCGTCCATGCAAGAAACCGAAGGGAAGAGGAAGCCTCTTGGGAGTAGCAGCAGTTGTTAGACCTCGCGGTTGATCAGGTGAATCAGCGTTGGTGGCAACGACGACATCAGCGGTGGTATTGGAAGTCATGCTTCGGAGCTGTCACCGGCGGAGTAGGAGAGAGCAGTAGAGCTCAGCTAATAGCACTAGGACCAAGCCTAACACCATCTCGTCCACCTAGAACAGCGACCGCGAGATGGACACTATCTCACCGCCGACGTCGAATTCGGTCAGTCCAAGGTACTTTTCCAGGCAGGGGGAATGAGGGCTTGTTGCGGAGGGTGGGTGGGGCCATCTTGACGCTGGAGGACCAGACATTAGTGGAGGGTTTTGACGGGATTTGAGGATGGTCGGATGAGTGACTGTTTCCAAACTTCAACCTTGTCGGAAAATTATGGAGTTCGATTTCCGTTTGTATGTTTATACCTTAAAAGTTGCATATCAGTTTCTGGTTTTCTTGTAAGGAATTTTTGGTGATGCAGCCTCCTTCTTTAAACTCGCTTACTACGGGTAAGTGACAGAGAAATCTGTAGTAGCAATTTTTCATGTGGACTTGTGGAATATGGTCTCATAGCTTCCGTAATAGGTTGGGTTAACAGGTTTGAGAAACTGCACTATCTCTAAGCAAAAAGCAGGAAGAAGACTAGATTGGGTGGCCTTGGCAAGTTCTCGTTTTGTTGTGATCCAAAAGGATTTGTGGGATGAGTGGAGGAAGACAGAGAGAAATCTAAGTTGTATCATCTGCTACATTATGTAGCGGATGAGCAGATGCATTAATGTAAGACAAGGTACAGAGGTGCAATATGGTAAAAATCCGTCCGCTACATTGTGTAGCGGACGCACTTAAAAAAACATTAAAAAAAAAAGCAGTCAGCTACATTGGATGCATTAATGACGAGAGAGTGTCAGAGAGTTAATTAGAGAAAGGAGAGAAAGAGAATAAAAAAAAATGTGAGAGTGGAGAGAGAAAGGAAAAATGTCAGAACATTAAATGAGGAAAATTAGAGAGAAAGGGGAAAAAGTCAGAAGATTAGTCCGCTACATAATGTAGCGGATGGATTGTCCATTTTAAGCTAGAGGGTATTTTTGTCAAAAAATCATCCGCTACATAATGTAGCAGACATACTTTAAAAAACGTAAAAAAAAAAAAAAAGATCTGGACCGTCCACAGATCGCCCATGGACTGCCAGATCGCGCTAGCAACTTAACCTATTTTGCTAGCGCTATCAACGGATCAACTTCCTATATATATATATATATATATATATATATATATATATATATATATATATATATATATATATATATATGGTCTCACCGCCCCTGTTTCGGTCACCGGTGGCGACAAAGTGACGATCTTCTTTAGATCTAGCCTAGATCTACGAGCCTACGGCAACGAAGTGACGACTCACTATCACTGACGAGTCCACACATCACCTCTCTCTGAACCCCACTGCCAGCAATAGCACAGTTCTCTCTCTAGAGCCATCCCCTGTAGCTTGTCGTTCTAGTCGCACAACTCCGGCTACGGCTCCCTCCGATATTTGCGGTGCCGAGTCGAGTAAAGTGCTGCTGAGGTCTTAGGGTGTGCACGAGTTTGGCAACTCAGGTGATGGATCAGGCGCCGAGTCGAGCAACAGAACCATTATGACTTGAGAGTGGTTGAGTCCAATCCTAGTTGAAGTTGGATTTCGATCAAATTTAATTTTCAAAAAGGACTACAAAAGCGTTCGACACCAAAAATTATCCAATTATTGAAGCCCCCTATTGTAGCCTTGCAGGTATTTTAGCCCCCTGTATTTGTAAGTATCCTTGACCCGCACCGCTGATTTAGTTGCTCTTTGTCTCTAATCTGTTTCTTGATTTCTTCCTTCGAGGTTCAAAAGCAACTAAAATTCTGTAACTTTATGCTAAGTAGTCAACTGGATTTGAAGTGAATTTGGAGTTGCAATCACCACAAGAAAATATGTATTTTGCGACGGAAGGTATTCCGTCGATCAAAAGGCCTTTAAGGGACGGAATATCCCGTCGTTAAAAATTCATCGTTTAATACTATTACCGACGAAAGCCACAGTCGGTAAAAGTATTTGCAGACGGACTTTTAGCGACAGAGTTATCGTCGTCAAAATTTTTTTAGAAAATTAATATTTTCTGAAGGTTTTTTAAATTATTTAAACGATGGAATAAAACCGTCACTAAAAAGTCCGTCGGTAAAAGTCAGACCTTCACCGACGGATTTTTAGCGACGGTATTATTCCGTCGCTAAAGATCCTCGATATAAACCCACATCGAGTTTGTTTCTCTCTCCCCGTTTTTCTCTCTGAAATTCTTCTCTCACCCACCCACTGACGTTCTCACCTCCGCCGACCCCTCTCTACGCCGACCCACCTCCAGCGACACCCCCGTCCCCAACCCGATGCCGCACCACCAAGCCTTTTACTACTGCAGTGCCACAAAGCCCTCCACTTGCGCGGCGCAACGAAGCCCACCACTGCCAACGCACCACCAACGCCGCCGTCGTCGAACCCACCTCGAGATCTGTATGTCAGTTGCCCTAAATTAATCTTGTTGTTTATTTTTTAAAGTTGATTATCAAGCATTTGGCCATATTCGAATTTGTCTTCTCTGCCATGTATAATCTGATGTTGTTGTTAATTTGGACGTTTGGCCATTATTTTGTCTTCTGAATTTGTTGATTATGAAGCATTTGGCCTAATTGAACCCTAAATTGAAGTAATTAAACCCTAATTAAATCCTAAATTGAATGCCCTAATCGAATCGAACCCTAAATTAAACTAATTGAACCCCTAATTGAACCCTAACTTGAATGCCCTAATCCAACAGAACCCTAAATTGAACCCCTAATTCAACCCTAAATTGAATGCCCTAATCCAACCGAACCATAAATTGAACCCTAAATTGAATGTCCTAATTCGACCGAACCCTAAATTGAACTTATTAAACCCCCTAATTGAACCCTAAATTGTATGTTCCAATTCAACCGTCCCCTAAATTGAAGTAATTGAACCATAATTAAACCCTAAATTGAATGCCCTAATCCGGGGTTGAACCCTAAATTGAACCCTAAATTGAATGCACTAATCCAATCGAACCCTAAATTGAACTAATTGAACCCTAAATTGAATATCCCAATTCAACCGAACCCTAAATTGAACTAATAGAACCCCCTAATTGAACCCTAAATTGAAATAATTGAATCCTAATTAAACCTTAAATTGAATGCCTTAATCGAATTGAACCCTAAATTAAACTAATTGAACCCCTAATTGAACCTTAAATTGAATGTCCTAATCCAACCAAACCCTAAATTGAACTTATTGAACCCCCTAATTGAATGCCCCAATTCAACCGACCACTAAATTAAACTATAATTGAACCCTAAATGATGTAATCGAACTCTAATTAAACTACTTGAACCCCTAATTGAATCGAACCCTAAATTAAAACTATTTGAACCCCTAATTGAACCATAAATTGAATGCCCTAATCCAATCAATAGATGATTTTAGGTTGTTAATTGATGATTTTAGGTTATTAGCTGTGCATTTGAAGTAAATGAGATTATTAATTGATGATTTTAGGTTGTTAATTAATGATTTTAAATTGTTAATTGTGCATTGAGCATCTGAGATATTGAGATTGTTGACGGAGGATGTGACCCAATTGGATTGAATGTGTGATTTTTATTACATTGAGCATTTGAGAATTGAGAATTGAGAATTGAGAATTGAGAATTGAGATTGTTGACGGAGGATGGGACCCAATTGGATTGAATGTGTGATTTTTATTAATTTTTATTGCATTGGGCATTTGAGAATTGAGAATTGAGATTGTTGACGGAGGATGGACCTGATTGGATGGAGATCCCCATTAGGTAGCACAGACACGGACACCGCGTCAGATCGACGTTGACACCAAAACAATATATTTTAGCTTTATACTTGTGGACACCTCTTCAATGGGTGTCCGACACCGTGTCCGGTTGTCCGGCAATTAAAAAATAAATCAATGTCTTTGAACACCCTATATGAGGTCTCGAACACATGTCCGGAGATGTTCGACACGTGTCTGGATGTGTCGATGAGGTGTCGGTAGGTCACGGACACCCCGTTCGATCGACACCGACACCGAAAAATGTTACATTTTTGCTTTATATGTGTGGACACCTCTTGAAGGGGTGGCAGACACGTTGTCCGGCATTTAAAAAATAAATCAATGACTTCGGACGTGTCCGGAGGTGTTGGTACGTGTTGGTAGGTGTCGGACACGTGTCTGGAGGTGTCCGACACATTTTCGGAGGTGTTCGACACGTTTCTGGATGTGTTGATGAGGTGTCGAGGTGTTGGTAGGTCACGGACACCCCGTCCGATCGACACCAACACCAAAATGTCACAATTTCACTTTATACTTGTGGACACCTCTTCAAGAGGTGTCCGACACCTCTTCAAGAGGTGTCCGACACCTCTTCAGGGGGTGATGGACACGGCGTCTGGCATTTAAAAAAATAAATCAATGTCTTCAGACGTGTCCGGAGATGTCGGACACCATACCGACAGCCTATATGAGGTATTGGGAATTGAGATTGTTGACTGTGCATTGAGAATTTGAGAATTGAGATTGTTAACGGAGGATGTGACCCAATTGGATTGAGATATCTTTGAATTAGTTGAATGGTTGGTTGTTGAATTAGGTTAATTAGGTTAATGCGATATTTTTAGCATCCCTTAGAATCTCATCATGGCTCTAGCACTGGCTATAATGAGCCCTAATTGTCCCGATTAACCCTAATGAACCCAATTAACCCTAATTAGCTCTAACGAGCCTAATTAGTTTTAATTTATCCTAAGAACCCAATGAAAATTAAATCAGCTATAATTACTCCAAATTTATCCTAATTAATACCAATCAGTCCAAATTAAACCCTAATTACTCATATCTTGTAGACCCGTGATTAGATTAATTAAACCCTAAAACCTAACTAAACTCTGATTACATGCCTAAGTAGTCGTAATTAAGCCTAATTAGGACTAATCAACACGACTCCGCACAATAAAACCCGGCTATTAGCTCAAAATAACCTTAATTACTCCTAATCAACCCTAATTAGCTATAATTAGCCCAAGGTAAACCTCATTAACACTAATTAGCCCAGAGATTGTTCAATTACTCGTTTCTTATAAAACCTGCATTCTTTATATTTGTTGTTGTTTTGCGAAGTCCATTGACAACTAGATGGTTCAACTCGTTGCCAACGAATTCTATTTAAACTGGAATTGGTAACATATGCAACGATCTTTCTGCAGTTTTGATATTTCGAAAAGATTCTTGCATATATTATCAATTTGTGAACGCATGCATGTATAAAAACCCTTAGTTCCCTTTCAAAGGTACTCATTACAAAGTAATGCTTTGTAATGAGCCTTTGAATGTCCAGTTTGGACAATTTGGAAAAGTTACGTGTTTATAAAACAGTGTTTCAACTCATGCTCTGTGTTCTATGTCGTGGATATTTGGTACACGTTCTCGCGTGTTTCTCCGGGTGCATACAGATCTGGTGTTCGAACATCTGTCAAACCTTACAAGGCAAGGTTTGATGAATGTTAGAACACCTAATCGATGTCGTGTATTTGGAGAAATGCCGAGAGGTGCTGTCGATTTTTTCGCAGACATAGGACTAAGCATGAGTTATTCACTATTTTTATAAACATGTGCTTTTCTGAATGTGATAGGACCACTACCTATTAGAGAATAGAGGAGAAATATATAGACATGTTGTCATATTCATGCATTCATATTTATCGCCGATGGCTCCACGACGCAAGGGACCGGGCGAAGAAGATGCTACCCGAGGGTGCCCCAATGACGGAGATAACGAGATATCCCCCACATTGGATATCTCCAACTGTATGGACGGCAATGATAGATTGGTGGGCTGCAGATCCAGGTTGGGATGCCAAGAGTAAGTGCGGGGCTGAGAACAGACAGAATAGAGATCCGACGCACACGGGGGGGTCGGTGCCACACGACATCATCTGACACAAGAATGCGGTCAAGCACCCGGATCTGGAAGACGATGAGGTCGTAGCTCTGACGTATAATCAGACGCACGTGCAGAAGAAGGACGAGGACGAGGCACACCGAGCGGACGACTATATTTCAGATATTGCCCGGCGGATCGATGTGAGTCAATTGTTTAAGTTGTTAATTTTTTGTCTTTCTATCCTCAATGCCTATTGCGTTAATTAATGCCCTAACATATCTTTATATCACTGTTTTTTGCAGGCCTCGTATGAACAGCTTAGGGGGTCCGAGGAGCAGTCTGGACAGCCATCAGCGTCCACTAGTACGGGTGCGATAACTGGGGCGTTGAAGCGATGGCTGCATACGCCGGAGGTTGTCAATCGGCCGAAAGGCCGCATACGCGGCCTGCCTAGTCGGACTGCTCGTGCCGTAATAGGAGCGTCCTCACCCCTCACTACCCCTCCACAGACACCGGTTCCTCGGCATCCATTGGACGATGAGGAGATCGCACGCGTTGCTATGGTGGTGTTGAGGAAGATCAGGGAGCAGGATCAGCAGGGTACCACAGCTGGACATGCCAAGCCGGCCCCGAATCAGCAGGATCCAGATCCGGGACTCGGCAACCCCTGATGAGCCCCTTCTCATGCCCGGTCCCAGCTTCCCCCCCGGCCCCCGCGCCCGGCTTGTACTCTTCTCCCCTCCTCTAACCAGCTGTATCCGGTTCCCAGCTTGTACATAATGAGTCTTTTTTATGATTAATTTTACATATTTCTTTGTGTATTGATTATTGCGCGTTGTTGTTGAGGATTAATTTTTTTTTATTACAGGTTTGGGCATTAGAAAAATAAAAAATATATTTTAAAAAAATTTGACTTTTGGCGACGGTTATATCCGTCGCTAAAAGTTTTTTTTATACTATCCGTTTTTAGCCCGTCACTAAATAAGACATTTAGCGACGGAATATTCCGTCGCTAAAATATTTATTCCGTCGCTAATTTAACAAAAAAAATTAAATTAAAATACTTAAAATATAATTAGAGACGGATATTCCGTCGCTAATTAATAAATAAATCCGTCGCAAAAACTTAAATATTACACGACATATTTGAAAATTCCGTCGCCAAACTATTAGTAACGGGCTTTTATACGAGGGACTTTTAGCGACGGTAAATCCGTCGCTAAAATTTTTAGCGACGGTAAATCTGTCGCTAAAATTTTTAGCGACGGATTTTTCCGTCGCTAAAAGCCTTTTTTCTTGTAGTGAATATTCACAATGGGCAAATTGCTGACAACATTCTCAGTGAGGTCGCTGCCGATGACCTCACGTCAAGCAACGGTGAACGATCTTCTTCAATCTTCACTCCACCGGCAACCAAGAACCCACTGCCAGCGACAACGACGTCGTTTTGAATCTGAGGTCAGTATGCATTTTGAACAATTTTTTTTCTCATTTGAGTAATCAATTGATAATTTTAGATTGTTAATTGTGCATTTGAGAATTAAGATAATTTTTAGGTTGTTAATTGTGCATTGAGCATTTAAAAATTGAGATTGTTGACGGATGATGAGACCTAATTGAATTGAGATATCAAATATGTGATTTAGTTAAATGGTCGGTAGAAATTAAGTTAATTAAGTTAACGCGATAATGAAACATGAATGGAAAAGTAAAAGGATAAAATATTTTTGATTACTTAAGTTATTTGATTGATAATTGATGGATTGATACTGAAAATATTTTTGATTAATTAGCACCTCCTAGGATAAAATCATGACTCCGCCCCTGGTTCCAGCACACCGCCATCACCCACCGAAGCACAGCACCAGCAACCGCCAACCCTTGCAACCTCCAACAAAATATTACCACCGTAAACAACCCCAAGGCTCCACCATTGCACCTACCTACGCCAGGTCGCCATACACCAGCCCAGCAGCTGCACCAACCTAGAGCCAACCAAAACCTTTCGCAAACATATCGATACTCATTGCCACCAAACTAGACCCAACCAATTTATTAGTAAAAAAGGGGGAAGGGGAGCAACTAGTGGGAGGCGGAAGATAATCCTAGAAGAGGAAAACCCTTTTTACCTGACTTAGTCACCATCTCCAACCAGCGGGACCACATGCCCACAAACCCAGACAGAGATCCCATTAAACCCACCTCACTCACCATGTCTACCGTCTTTTAGCCTACCAAAATTGCATAGAGTTACCAAGCAAGCTGCACACCCGCAATCTAACACCCGCGCAGTAGAGATCAACCCATAACCAGAGGTTAACAGATCTAGCATTGCAAGCTACCAGGCACAAAGAAAATTGAAATGCACATACTAGAAATTAACCACACCGCATAGAAGCCTACACTAGCATGCCACCACCCACCGGAGAAAATTGACTGTGGTGACCAGTGGCGGACCTACATGGTGGCAAGTGGGGCAGAAGCCCCCCTGAACTTTTGAAAAAATAATTTTTTTTTTGGGAATTGCACCTAGACCCCTTTCCCAAGATCCCGTTTCCCGAGATGCTGTTTCTGATACCCCGTTCTCCGAGACCCACACTCGGCACTCTCTCTCTCTCTCTCTCTCTCTCTCTCTCTCTCACCGTTGTGACTCCGTGAGGACCGTAAGTGACCGTCGGTGGACTCCGACCAAATCTGCCCCTGTCGGCGACCGCGACTGAAGTTACTCAGGTAGCGATTACCACGACGACGGCCGATGAGGCTTCGCTCCTCGAGATTTCTACTACTACTACTACTACTACTACTACTACTACTACTCAAGCCACGACTACTTCGAATCCGACCAGATCTGGCCCTTCACGGCCTCACCCCTGCCGGCGACCGCGACTAAAGCCGCTCAGGCGACGCCGCGACGATGCCGACGAGGCTCCCTCTGGCTACTTAACGCCTTGACCTGCTGCTGCTTCAACTCTTCGACTGCTTGTGGACTTGTACATCGCAGCCACATCAAAGCAAAGAGCCTTCGCCGGACTTGTGGTACAATGACCAGTGTATTTGGTATATAACGTTTTAGGTACACTGTATTGTAAAATTTTGTTATCACAATCATAATTATGCTAATCGATTATTACTGATTTATTATTTTTAATATTATTTTAATAAAATAATTTGCACCCCCTGAAAAAAGTTTCTAAGTCCGCCCCTGGTGGTGACAAGGGATGGAAAATAGAGGTGGAGGTGTAGATAGAAGGTGTTTGTTGCAAAGACAGAGAAAGAGAAAAGAAATCGACTTTATGGTCCTCATGGTTGTATCATGATATATTCATTTTGTGGTTTGACACGCTAAGGTAAGCAGGACTTATTTTACATTAATTCCGACCATTTTGTACCGTTTGATCAATGAGGTTAATGCGCTAGAATGACACGCTAAGGCAAGCCGGACTTATTTTACATTATGTTAGTTTCTGAGCATCATTGTTTTATCATTTTAAAAACATCAAGAAAGAAAAGCTTTCTTTGTTTCCAACTTCAAGGTGTTTGCTCATGCTAAAAATTCCTATTAATAAAGTAGTGTTGAAATATATATATATATATATATATATATATATATATATATATATATATATATATATATATATATATATATATATATATATATATATGAAAGGCGAAACTGAGAGATTATTGTCTAATCATCGCTTACTTGAACACTCTCTTAACTCACCATATGGACTTTCCTATTTTGAATTTTTAAAATATTTTAAATTTACTTATCTTTATAATGATGATTTTGATCCATTCTCTCTCTCTCTCTCTCTGTCTCTCTCTCACACACACAAACAAAATTTGATTTGAATTTCTTCTTTTCATTTGAAATTCAACCAATTATATAGACTTTATATTTCTCTCTCTTCTATGTCAACATGCCCCACTCAAAAAATTTATTCATATCTTTACAAATCTATTAATTCCTAAATTTTGATAAAAGTAATTCTCTACATATTTCTTTTTAATCTTTTATCTTCTTTATTGTTTAGGAAAATACAATATTCTTCATCAGTTATTCTATTAAACTATCATAATCTCCTTCCTTTTATTTCATTACAAGTTTTATATACAGTTTACGCTCTCATTTTTAATCATTTATTATACATTATTACTCTTTTCTTGGTGATCTTGAGTAATACAACCCTAACACACACAGGTTATTATTATTACTATATTAACTGCAATTGCAATTAGTTAGGAGAGACTATTTCTATTATTTCATACACTATTTTTCATCTTCATTTATCACTAAAAAGTAACAATTATTACTCAAGTTCATTTCTAACTATAAAAATTAGTAAGAGAACTCCTTTAAAAATGTAAAAATAAATTTTTGATTATATTATTGTCACTACCAATTTTGTAACTGTTATTAGGTATTTAAATAAGAAATCTCTTAATAAGAATTTTGATAGTTATTGTACCCGTGTGCAACGCACGTGATCAAAAATAGTTACCTTAGTACTGCCGTGCCAGACTCCATCACACTGATTAAGCTTTTCCAAACTGATTTTTTGTTTTTTATTTATTTATTATTATGCTTTCAAATTCTACAAACTCTATGTCTCTTCATCTTTATTAATCTTTTTCGGTCTCTCTCTCTATGTCCTTATAAGTACGTGTAATCATGATGGTTTAGCTTATAACAATGCCGAAATCGAAATACTTGGTCATAGTTTTTTTAATACGGTTTGCATTTTTTTCTCTTGCCATTATGTCTACCATTTTCATCTTCGTACTCTCATCCTTTGGTTCCATGGTAATTATTGAGGTTGTATTTGGAAGTGCTTTTTTTTTTTGCTCGTTTATGGTCAACTCTTTATCCATTAAAATCATATAATCATCAAATAATTGGTAACCTTTTGAGAAACGAACTTCATTCCATAGGGTGAACAAAATAATCCTTCATACTTTATACTCAGTAATTTTAAAGACAGAAAATTTTGTACATGCACAAATACATGACGTGCAGTCATTATCAGTCCCAGTCTAATTCAGTATGCAATTTACTTTTAGAGGCAAATGAGACCACAAACAGTTGTTGTAGGCATCTGACAACATAGGCGGATTAGGGGCTATACCATTACGGTCAACACCAGCATCAATACAGTTATGTTGTGGGGATGGGTCTACTACCCTTGGCAAATAGTTCATATCATTGGCAGAGTAAGCTCTAGCGTAGCGAAAAAGTTGCTATAAGATGCAGGGATAATTTACTCATAATCAAACTGGTGAAGAATTTGGCAAGTGAAGTAGAAAAATGAAGATCGCATGCCGATCAAACACAAACAATGATATCTAGGGATCCGCAGAGTGGGTTTGTGGATTCTCCACCGGTTGCAATTCCATCGAATGTCTCTAGACTCTTTGCACAAATAAATTGAGTCTAGTCACCGATTCTTAAGACCCTCGAGCAACCATGAAGGGGACCTAAAGGAATGAGGTAGATGCCTCGTCCTCTCCAGCTCAGCTACAAGGCGCATATGATCTAAGAGCTACATATGTAGAGCAATGGGCTATTTTAAAATTCAATGTTGAGATCCTAATGCACCTAAGTAATAGCATTGATCGTGTCTGCAACAACCACATGAGCCAGGGTTTTCTTAGGTTTACCAACCAGTAAATAGATGCAAAAAAATATGTAAAGTGATCAACCAGCTAGTTTTGACCTAAGAGGAAAACTTTGCAAAGTGCCTTCTTGTGTTTGGCCTATATGTACTTATTCTTAAGTTCAACCATATACCATTCTTATTTTCATCCTCCTTTCTGTGCATGGGTTTTGTGTATCATGTTTTTTGCATATACATAAATTAAAAAAAGAATAAAAAAGAAAACTTTTAAAAGTAGCCTTTAACTTGTCATAAGTTTAACTCGAAGTCGAAAAAATTTATGTATCTCTAAGCTACTCTAGGTCTAGAATCCTACCTTCCTACCCCCAGCCTCTTCCTGTGCGGCTCACTATCTCCCGAGCTAGAGATGTAATCAACAATGGAGTTAGAGTAATCCTCCTCGAATACCTAGACAGTCCTCTGAATCAGTGTGGAGGCTCCCAAGCTAGACTCTCGAATCTGAACTCCTATCGAACGTAAAGGCGACTACGATGCACTCTTCTCCTTATGTGAGCGAATAGGTAGCTTCTTCTTGCCTTTTTTCAGTGCAGGGTTATAGCTTTCCTTTTATCAGCAATTGGAGATCTTGTGCTCGTCCTCGGTTCTGAATCCGACTTGTAGGGATGAATTAGGGAATAAGTCTGTTGGTCGCCAGTGTCTTGACTAGGCCACCCCGTTGAGTTGTAGATCCGATGCAATGTCCCTTTGCTCAGTAGTGTCTTGCCACAAGGCAGATCCCCACTTGATCGTGACGTAGACACTCCAATCACGTCAGTCGCAATGTTCTGGCACATGAGCTGAGTGGTCAACTTGATGACCATCTCATGTAAGCTACGAATCATCTTGTACGCTCTTCTTTGCTTCTTGATCATAACCTGCCATGAATAACTGTTAGAAGGCTAGAAAGAGGAAGTATAAAATTTACAAAGAGGAGATGGTGAGGGAAAATTATTGTCTTTGGGCCTGCTATGTTTTAGAGGCCAAACATCTCCGCGTCGCCGCCTTTCGCAGGGATCGGGTCATCTCAGGAACTCCATCTAGCCACAGTAAGCTCACTGTCCATAAGGGAAACGAGATACTGATCAAGTAATCTTCAGCCTTGGATCCTCACTCTTCCCTTTAGAATCCCAGTTGCATCTTACCCACTCCATAGACAAAGGGGGAGCCAAGTCCGCCTTAGCAAACGTCATAGAGCCGAAGATCATTTAGCCCCCTCAAGGTCATTCATCGGTATCCTCTCATAGCTTTTTATGTGACTCTTGGTCTAGGGACTCTGGATAATATACTTCTAGGAGTGGCGCGACAGGATACAAGGCTCGAGTATTGCACAATGCTGAAGTAACACCCGCTCGCCTAAATAGAACTCTTGGTTCCAGAGCCCCATCAGCACTACCTGATGCCTTATAAGCCACAACTCATCTAACATAGAGCACCTCGGTTCGTCACTTTGTGAGCGTACCTTAGGTCACAGATAGAAAGAAAATAAGTGTTGGGATATGATAATAAAAGAGAAGTGCAAAGAAAGAAGTGAGGAAGCAATAATACCGGTCACTGAGTTTAGTTATTTATAACTCATGATAGACTTCTGCAAGAAAGCCCTTGGGCTCCTCTCTCTAATTCCACCCACACCTATAGAGAAAACTCAGATAACAAGCCGAAGAAAGCTAAGGAGAGAGTTGCGAACAACAAAGATAAAGGAAGTGAGAAGAGACACACCTCTTGGACATCATTGTACCCCATGAAGCTAGAGCCTCGAAGGCATGCCACGGAGCCCATCGAGTGCTAAAGGTATGCAAGAGCTGGTTCCCCCCAGTTGTACTCGTGAATGTGGCTAATATTCTTTAAGGCCCGCAGAAACCACAGCTTGATGGAGTCATCATCATTCCTGAACAAAGCCTCCCCTAGCATATACAAGATGAAGGCCCATATATATTGATCTACCGCCGCCTCCCCAACACTCTTTAAGCTCGTACCCTCGTAATGCTTTCTTAGAGACGAGAGCAAAATTGAGCCACCTTTCTTGAATGTCAGAGAATACCCAAACATCCGTTGGACGAGAATATAGTTTCGGTCTAAATAGTAAGCATGTATCGGCCGACCCCTCACCCATACCTCGTAACATCCATAAAATTAAAAAGAGTAAAAGTCGCCTCTCCAAAAGTCAAGTGAAAAGTGTTATTGAATCCCACCACTACTCAACTAAGTTTAAAAGGTGCCATTTGTTCCACGTGATCATGTGCAACCAGTTCAAAAATAAGGAAAGCCTGTAGCTTCTACCTTAACCCATACCACCTTGAGTAGTTTCCCTCACCATCCCACAAGAGGTTTCGAGATCTCCTAAGCCTAATGTTCATGGGGAAGCTGCACAAACAAGCACAAAAAGGGGAATTTCAGTTTCGCTCCCATTCATTCAAGTATCCTGCCGACTATTTGGTGAGCAAACACATGCGAATTTTTGTACTTTTCTGATACGTTTGGTGGCCCTAATTAGCATGCCTTAGCAGTGCCCTAGAACACTACAAATTTAGCGTGTCCTAGTCGTGCCCTAGAACAATGCAATTTAGTCAAGCTAAAATTAAGAGCAAGAAGCGCGAATAGTTACCTTGTTGGTGAAGAATAGGCTGCTCAAGTGCATGACTTGATTTGGCACCACCAAACTTATATGGTCGCATGTCCGGTAGTGGGACGAAATCGCATCGCCCTCCCATTCTGATGACTATCTTCAAGCCTTCTCTTTGTTATATGGATTTTCATCAAGATTGGGGGAGGTGATTTGAAGTTTAATTGGGAACGGATGAATGTAATAGAAGTTGAAGAACCATAAGTTTTATACTAGGGAGTTGGCAAGATGATAGAAGGACAATCTTGTTTCAATTCAGTTCAGAATGATCGAATTTGATAAGGTATAGGAGTCATAGGTTCAAGTTCTAGTTTTTAAGATTGGGGAGGTAAAAAAAAAAGATGGGAAATCAGGGTTTGGATTAACACTAAATCATGTTGTATTTAGGGAATTTTGAGCAGGAGAATCGGTTAGTTTTTCCTTGTTTATTCCAGCCACCTGACCAACCAGCTGGTTTCCAGGTTTTAGTGTTCATGTTAAATATACTGTCTGGTTCTAGTGAAAACTATCCAGTATATAGAGTAAAAAATCCCCTAAAAAGAGAGAGAGAAAAAATGAGCAACATATGGATTTGATTTCGGTCAAATATCCCATTTTTCTCGACTCTAGGAAAAGGTCAACCCATCTTGTTTGATGTCACTCAATGACTAGCCGTTGTTCAACATGGTTGGTTCTGGCTTTTATGACTTGTTCTCTATTTTTCCGACTCTAGAAGAGAGTTGATATATCCTATTCCCGTCGCTCAGTGACTAACTGCCCTTGAGTATAGTTAGCTCTGGCTTTGAGTGACTTCTTCACAGCTACCCGCCTTGTATTTAAGAGACCAACTGCTTTCGTGCCTTGTTGGCTTCGACTCTTAGACATAAGTCTTTTGTATGCCTAAATGACCAGCCGCTTGCACGCATTGTTGGCTCCCACTCTTTGGTTCATTATTTCCCATATGTATACATGACCAGCACGATCGATTTGTTAGCTCTAGCATCTAGATGCACTTCATCCTTGTGACCATGTTACCGGCATGATCGATCTATTGGCTCTGGCACTTAATCATTGGTTTGATATACTCCTAGACAACCAACATGATCGATTTGTTGGCTCTAACATTTAGGAGTGCGTACTTTGTCTGTCCGGTGACTAACACGAGATCTTTTGGCTCTAGGGCTGTAATATGGGCTTATTTAAAATGAGCTTTAACGAAACTTGCCCAAATTTTGATAAGTTTTAACCCACCAAATCCAACTAAATCAAGTTTGGGTTGGTCTGAGTTAAGTCAACATTTAAACGAACTAAATTGGTCGATTCCATTAAAACTAAACTAACTTATCCTGACCAAAAGAAAAAACCGATCTCTCGTTCTCTCCTTCCCTTACACTCGGCAGACTGTAGTCTGTAGCTTATTTTGCCCAAATCACTTTCTAGGGTTCCAATCCGGGAAGACGCAACGGCTACCATAACCATACGATTCGGCTTCCTCACCGTCAGTTCGGCTAGAAAGAAGGGATAGTGCTTGAAAGAACAACTACTCTTTATCTACTCCGCTCATGTGCTTTTCCAGCTACGACACAATTGCCCCGTCTCCGTATTAGTAGCTGAAATTATTCACCACTTTTCAACTCCCAATTATCTCTCGAGCTTGAGGTACTTTATGAATTGTGGTTAAATTGTTTCCTCGCCCCAATCAGAAGTTCTTCCTCATAGCCCTGGTCCCTCTTTTTTTCACACAGCCACAACGAACAAGGCTCATGTTTAATGGTTGTGTTTATGACCCTTTTTTGGTTGGATTCTTGATTACAGCAGCATATTTGGGTTACTGGGTAGAGTGGTAGGATTGTCTAGAAAGCTTGTGGACTTCTAGGGGTAACTATAGATCTTCTGTATGTAGTCAATTTTGCCACAGTTTAGTAACATTATTATTACCAATGTAAAAATTGTCAGTAATATTACGCTCCACCATATGGAGTTCACACCTACTGCACCTCTTTTCGCACGTAAAGTTTCAGAAAATAAACCTTTCTGTGAAATTGGGTAGTGGTTTCTTGAGAAGTGAAATTAGAAATTGTCAAAAATAAACTTTAGAACTCATTTGCAATTCATTACTAAAGGAACCTAGTGGCACGGGTGTCTTTTTGTTTTGGTGGCCAAGCGAAGTGAGATTATAGCAATTGACGACCAATGAAGAGTGTGAAGCATTAAACAATTGTATGGATACAACTAGGTGGTCTAGTGGTGGTGGGTTGTCATCTGTAACTATGGCCCCGTTTTAGTCTTTCCAGTTGATTGCTTTACAAACAGAAGAGAGGGAATTAGCCCTGTTTTAGTCTTTCCAATTCAAGCTTGTTGATCCTTTTTTATTCTAATTTATGTCTCCTCTTTTCAGGTTTCTCTAACGTCAGACACTAAGACTCGATCGTGTTTATAGAGTCTCTTTGTTACTGCTGTTCTTATTTGTGGGGTTTACATCTTTGGAACTGTCTTCCTTGCAAAGGCTGACTACGTAAGTGCCTTGTTAAAATGCTTGTGTCTATGTTTGAGTTTCAGCTGCGAAAAGATTATTTGTATATGGACAACACTTGACTATGCTTTAAGCTGTAGTGCTAGAAATGGTATGATAATAATAGATGCTAATTATGCACTTACTGCTACTGTCTTTATATGATGATTTCTTTTATTTAATGTGAATTAATCATGTTAAGGAAATGTACAGGCCTGCCATCCCTATAGCATTACATGGTTTACTGTTCAGGCATAGTTAGCGTTGGATTTTCCTCTTGTAGGTTGTAGGTTGTAGGTTGTAGTTTCTAGTTGCATTTTCCCTCCACATTGGAATTTCCAACTGTAGGAACCATTAGGACTCGTAATAGCTGGTTTAATAGGTTAATGTATGTTATTTCTTTAATGGTTTGGCGGCATGTTGTCAGAACTTGAACCAGTTGAGCCGGTCAACAGAGCGGTCAGATGGTTCGGTTGCTTACTTGTACCTCCAGTATGGTGAAGATAAATTAAGAAAATGAGCTTATCTTGTGCCAACTAATCTACATTTATAGCTGCTGAACTACACATCTTGTATTCTATCTATTAACATCTAAAACTGATGTACTTGTTCACTTTCATATCTTTGGACATAACATGCATGCCTGTAACAATCTTTTGTATTTAATGCAAGTATGAATTCCAGGTGGAGAATATATTATCTGTATTTCAGCTATAGAGCTGCATTTTCAACTTGTTCAATACTTTTTCTCTTCTTCCAAGTAGGAGCATGCATGTTCAATACTGATGGACGAGAGCAACTCGACAACATCTGGTTCCGTGATGAGTCCTAAGGAAAGCATTTGTAGCGACATGGGTAAAAGTAAGCGCAAGAAAACTTATGCAACATCTCATGTTTGGATCATTATGACAAGGTGAAAAATGATGAAGGTATAGTTATTGAAGCAATTTGTAAGTTTTGTGGTAGAGTGTTTGCGACGTGCAATGATAAGGGGAGTTTTGGAACTAGTACACTCATGAGGCATGTGTATAATAGTTGTAAAGAATACCATCTCAATCATCAACGAACAATAGTGACCAAAATCTGAGGTTTTTTTGGCACAAAGGATGTAAATTGGCAGTATTTGAGTTTACACCTCAATTTCAGTGGTCCTTGGAGTTGCAACTTGTAAGTAAGTATTCCGTTGGTCTTGTGACATTTTGAAAGTTTCTAAGTGGTCAACTGGAAACTTGAAACTGTCAAAGCTTCTTTTATTACTTGACAGATTCCTTTGGGGGTTTACTTCCCTTTGTGTGTGCGCGCGCGCGCAGGAGACAGCAACTACCAAGTTTGGTGGCAAGGCTTGGTGTCTTCACAAAGTGGCTTGAGATTTTATTTCTGCTTTCAGAATACTAGGACCTTTTGTTAATGGTTTTATTACTTCTCATGTGGTTTAAAGACATGCATGAATTGAAGTGGGAGGGGATCTATTGTATTAAGTGTTATAGTTTATTACGTGTTTTTCCCCTTTACGCATGTTAATTTTTATTTATCTTGCTAGTTTAAGGAAGACTCTAGTATTTTTTTTTAATTGGAATGGAGTTTATTACTTGTCTTTAATGTCTGAGCTATGTGTTTGTTTAGTGATTGATTTAGAAAAATTTCTTTATAGTATTGTAATCATCTTTGACCAAATATATTAAACTTTTCATTTATAAAAAATAAAGCATATCATATAAGTCAAATGCGAGTCATATTAGTCTTTAAATGATGAGACGAGTTGAGGATCATTTTACAAATAAAAGACAAGATTTAATAGATGTTAGTTGCACTTGGGTTTGTTTGGGTTGAAACTCGATCCGTAGTATTTTTACTTGGGTTGGGTTGGATTGGGCTTTTCTTTTCTTTTCTTTGCAGAAAACCCAAGTTGGGTTGGATTGAGATGGGCTTTTAAAATATCAAGTTTCTCGGGTTGGGTTCAACCCAACCCGTCTAAGTTGCACCCCCTAATTGGCTTTGGCACTAGGCAACGTTGATGTCAAGCGTGTCTAGATGACCAACACGATTGTTCTCTTGGCTCCAGCATCTAAATTTGCTTCTTTTGTTATATCTAAATGACCAGCTGCTTTCACGTGTTGTTGGTTCCGGCTCTTATAAACGTGTCTTTGGTGTTCCTAAGTTACTAGTCGATCTCATTAGTTGTTGGCTCTAACTCTTAGTCATATGCCTCGTACCCTTAGTTGACCGGTCACTTTCACGCATTGTTGGCTTTGTTTAAGGGCACGCCTTTTTATGGTGAGCAGTCGCTTTCATGTGTTGTTGGCTCTAACTCCAGATAAAGTTCAATCTCAATCACCTTTTTTTTTTTTATGTTGCTCGACGATTAACCGCTTCTATGTATTATTGGCTTCGGCTTTAGATGAAACCCCAACCTCTGAAATACGTTAGTCTGATTCTTTTTCAAGGATATGCAGGAAGCCTTATAAAGGTCTGGCCTCATATATGTGAGTAGCCCTGAGTTTGTCGTATGTCCTGTGGTTGTTTCCTTATTCATGCTACAAAAATGCCTTGTTTTTTATGATATTAATTCGCGAGTGAGCTTCCTAACCCAGGGGCTTTATGGACTCCCTATTTTTGTAGCCTTACTTTATCTCATTTATTATTGGGCCATATTTTTAATTTAAAGTATTATTATTATTATTTTTTGTCTAGGCCTAATATATAATAAGAATATTTAATTATTTAGGTCCAACTCAATGAATGGTCCAGATCGGTTAGAGTCCAGTTCATTAAGTGGTCTAGCCCGATCAATAGTCCATTCCAGTTGGTTAAATCAGTTCAGTTTTTTGGTCAAAGTATTTGGATTTAACCTAAGTTAAGGGCTAGATAAGATATATAAGGTAACGAGATTTTGGCTTGATTTATAGTTGACTTGAGATTGTTCTCGAAAACTGGTCTATCCCATATGTTTTTAGGAGATTTTACCGGAATTTGGGGGTGATTATCTCCCAAGTTAAGAAAAAATCAGTTCTGAGTAGGGGACAAAATCTGTCGGTAAAACTTTTTTATTGGGTAGAACTGGCCGGTAGATTACTTAAAATGATTCGACTTCTCTCTGTGTTAGTCTTCGTGTTAGTCGTTGATCAAATGGTCTTTTACACATTTTTATTACAAAACTGTGTTGTTTTCAGTGATGTTCGCTAATAGGCGAGCACTTTCACAGAAGGACTCTATACACACCCCATTTTTGTAGGCTTTATTCAATAAGTTTGTTTTATGGATGTATTATCTTGTTGTTGGGCTTTATTTTATTAGGCTTTTTATACTTATTGTTCGTCTAGGCTTATTAATAAAAATAGGCTTAATTTAATTAGCAAAGCCCATTCCAGTTAGCAGTCCAGTCCAGTCCAGTAAGCCTAGTTTAAGTAGTTCAGTCTAGTTAATTAGTCCAATTAGTTAGGGCTTAGCCCAGGTCAATGGTTGGATATGATATTAGGTCTAGCATATGGTTTGGATTAGATTTATTGGTCAATCCCAAATTCTGAGCAATCACATGTGTTTAATAACAGTAGGTCCTTTTCTCCTCTAGAATTGGTTTAAAACCTCATCAATGGAGGGATGAGAACCGACAAGTTTCTGAAGGAACTGGTGGTTAAATCTGTGGCCATAAATAAACCAGCCGATAAGGATAATTTAGACCTTTTAGCATATTTCGGTTTATCTTTTAGAAATGATACGCAGGACCAAATGTCTACTAATTCATTTCCATGGCCTCTAGAGCTCTATAAGAAGGCCTTGTGTCTCCTCCAAAAGGGTCATTCAATCAAGGGAGAAAGGCTGTAGAAACTCCTTGAGAGAGGGTCTCCAACCAATAACCATTTCTCTTGCACCGTGAAGGCCTTTGAACCTTCAAACCAGCATTACAAGCAGACCAAGTCAAGAGTATTGTAGATTTTTAAAGATTCGTTTTCTAGACAACCGTATTGGGATCTAATAAGACAAGAAGCCTAAAAATAGGGTTCTGCCACAAGAAAATTTTGGTTAGAACAAGAAGTCTATATGGAATAAATTTCTTATTAGAACAAGAATTCTACTAGGTAAGTACTTGTTTTCCAATTAGAGTTCTAAAACAACTAGAAGAGTCAAAAGGAATGCTAAGAATAATCAACTAGAAGAGATTGAGTTTACTTAGGTCTCTACTAAATACAAACTGAAATTAAGTTCACATCCCATAAGGTCGGTCAAAAGTAAAATGGTTCTGATTAGCTTTTGAAGTGATATTATTAGCTTTTTTGGATCAAATAATATAATTCAATTATATTTTTATTTCTTTTGTGACTTATTCTAGAATAAATGTATATTTGATGTTTGTAATTGTGATCAATATTTAGAAATCTTCTTTTAAGGTTTCTGGATTAAAGAAACGTTTGATGAAATTGCTGGAAAAAAAAAAAGTAAATGAATTTTTTTTAAAAGAATCAATCTACCTTTTTTTTTTGTTGTAATCTGTTCGATTGGTTTATGGTATACAGTTAAGATTTATAATTTTTATCATTTTATTGTAGTTTGGTTTGGTTTTGTAAGCTTTCTATTTTTTTTCTATTCATCACGAGAAGACAAAAATAAAGATTTTTTATTTATTAAAAAAAAGAATTCTATTGAATAATAAACAAGAAAGAAGAACTCAAAGTCTTAGAAAGACAACTTTTTTCCTTTTTCTTTTTTGATTTAAACAAAGAAGTTTACAAAGAGATAACTATTGTCTATTGATTGCGGCAATGAGGGAGAATGTCAGTTCCTTTTCTCTTAAAACACCAAAAGAGAGAAAAGAGATTTTTAGAGAACAATCAATAAGAAGCTGTTTGAAACATTATCTATCCAAATTACAAACTAGCACTCACAATGTAGACAATTACTATGCATGTGTATATAAATCAATTATACATAATACAATATATAGAAATGTTATGATTAATGTACGTTTCTGATTTCAATAATAAGATGCATTGAATGTCTATAAAATCAATAATTTTGTGTTATGAGAGTCATTCATGATGCAGGCAGTAGGCTTTCAGCATTTAGCATGTAGAATGAGAAGATGTAGTTTTTCTTTATTATATAATATTATCTTACCCTTTATTAAAGTAATCTTCTTTTTTGCGCACCGAATCTTCAGCTATCATTGGATGATTTTCATTATTTGCTTTGGATAGTATTCTTGAACTTCGTGTGCTATCAACTTGCTCGGATTCTGTTATTTTCAACCTTTTTGTCTATTCTAATGATGAAGTTGAATTCTTTTCGTTCCATTTTCTCAAGGTTCTTTCCATTTTTCGTGTAATTTTTAGTTGTTAGCCATTTGGTTGGATAACCTAGGCTTACATCTTGTTTTGATGATAACCCACATTGATTATCTTATAATGTGTAATTTGAGTGTATTCTTAGTAGGTATATATACATGCACACTCATGAAGACACATTTGAGAAGTTGGATAGATGGATTAAAGCCAAAGAAGCTTAAAGTTATAGTGGACATGTTATGGAAACTTCATCAAGTCCAATGTCAAAGAGCAAGAAAGAATGCAAAGGCTAAGTTACTATTGATTATGATTGATCTTTACTATTATGTAACTAGTCTTGGTTTGATACTTGATTGATGACTATGACCTAAAAAGACCTTAGGACACCTTGTGCATTGCATGTGAGTTCATAACAATTTCACACAAGTGTGGTTCTTGAAAATGAGTGAACTTTGGAGCTCACTCAGATTTTCTCAAAAATTATTTTGGTGCTAATCTTTTCATATCTTGATAAAACTTTTCATTAGCTTTCCAACGCAAAAAATGATACCTCAATCCGATTTTTCTAGAGAAAGTTATGCCCAAAATAGGAAAGGGGGTTCCGTGAGGTAGCCAATAGGCAGTAGGGTAATACAGTCGACTGTATTTGAATCCAATAGACTTCATTGGAATCCAGTCAACTGCATTGGTCAAAATTCAGCTCCAACGGCTATTTTCGAGGACAAAACTCCAACGGCTATTTTAGAGGAACCCAGTCGACTGCAATGATAGTTTTGCTCATATAATGCCTATAACGGCTATATTTCATTTTTTCTATATAAATGATTTGGGGCTTCATCATACACCATGAAAACCACATTCTAAGCCTCCATTCATTAGAGAAACATCAAGGCTCATAGATTAAACTTTTCTCTCTTCATCTTCATGATTTTACATCATTAAAGAGAGCATCTTTGTGAGCAATTCTTTGATTGAGAGTGAGCATTCTTCAAGTCATCAATTCTCTCATCTCTCTATTGTACTAGAGCTTCATTTGTACTCATTTCCTTCAAGAGGATTTCTTTGTACACATTTGATCTTTGTAAAAGGATTGTGATCAAGGCTTGGGTTTGTCAAGTCTTGGGTGAGCTTTGTGGATTCAAGGCTTGTGCTTGGTGTGGGGATATCACCAAGTGTTGTAAGGGTTTTGATCTTGACCCGGAAGAAGATTGTTGCTAGTGAATTCTAGTGCTCTTGCAAGGGACTTCCTTGAAGAGGTGGATGTAGGCTTGAGGGTAATTCAAGCCGAACCATTTAAATCTCCTAGTCAAGTATTTCTAATTCAATATCTTTATTTATTGCTCTATAATTATTTAAGATTGTGTAGTAAGTATCTTCATTGAAGTATTATTTGTTTTGATTGAGATTCATAATTGCGCTTAGTTTATATTTTTCATTAATTTTCAAAAAACATATTCACCGCCCTCTAGGGTTATTTTATTGGTTTCATTAGTGTTAGACTTTGTTCTTGCCTAAATTTTTACAAGGGATATAGTTATGAATTTGTGTACCTTGTTTGATTGTATCAATTTTGAGACTGGACATTCAATTAAAATTTTGATTGTATCGAACAAAATTATGAATACTTGTTGAATGTCTCCAATTTTAGCATATACTGCTTTTATCAATATCATTTAATCAGCAATATTTCTGTTAAAATAAATAAATATTCTTAATTTTCCTAGTTTACCTTGATTCATAAGAATTAGAAGTTCACATTTCTCATCCTTACAGGCTTGTCTTTTTTCTGTGATTGTAACTTTCTTACAACATCTTTCGCATGCTTATTACCATGATTCTTCTTTGTTCTCAATAGTCAGTAATCACGCTTTAAAGATCAATACAATTTCTGTATAAAGTTGTTGTTATTTTGTGCAGTATTTAAGCCTTATTTTATATTTCCTATTTTTGAAGCATATTAACCTTGTTTTTTTTTTTAATTTTTCAACAATTTTTGTTTCTTAAATGATTATTCAAGTATTTCAATTTCTTTATTTTTTTTTTCAGTTTTACAATTATTTAATTGTTTACTAACCCAAAAAATGTAAGAAAAAAAATATATCACAGTTCTCATTACCTAATATTTAGAGAACATTTATCATCCAATATTTTATTTCATTTCAACCAAATTAGAAAGAGAGTAATAAAGAGATTTCTTTGTTTTATTTTTCTTGTCATGAGACTTTTAATTTCTCAATGTTAGAACATATATTCATTATATAATGTTCATTTAATTTTAACGAAATTAAAAAAAAGTCATAAATAGAGGGTATGATTGTTATTTGCGTAATTAACGGAGAACATAATCGTCTAGAACTAATTTACAATAATGGTACTTTTATAGGTAGTATAGATACATATATAGATATGTATGTATGTATGTATGTACGTACGTACGTACGTACGTACATGGTCAAACCAAACTTAGGATTAGTTTTGTTTTGTTTTTGTGCGCTTTTTATCATTTACTGCTTTCCAGATAAACACCAAAGATCTCAATAAACAAGTAGGAAACTAATAGGATATGATAGGGTGCCTAACACCTTTCTGTTGTATAATCTAGTTCCCAAATCTGAATCTCTAGTTTTGTGTGATTAGAAGCTTGACTTGGGTAATTTCGAGTCAAGTAGGGTTTTTCTTATTTTCTCCTCATTAATATTTAATTAATACTAAAATAAGATGTTAACTCGAGTTAGACCCTCCCTGTCATTTTCGGAGGCAGTTCGTCACAATTTTAATTTTCAAAGGTTTAGTTACTTTTTACAAAGATAAAATAAAATTTAGGATACAAAAGAAGAAATTAAGTGGAAAGGCCCATAATATCATCAGATGTAATTATTTATGCGGGAAAACATATGACAAGCATTCACTTGCTATTAATTCAGTTCTTCACTAACAGAATCTAGTAGATTGTTCCATTTGAAATGAAGTACAAGTTTCCTGACTAAGAGAAATTAAATGTGGAAACAATTTCACACTGATCATGCTAATGTTTGGTAGTTAATTGGTAGATTGACATACTAGGAATATGCAATGAAAACTAATCGGAATGAATGTTGTGGAACTTGTTTGTGTAATTTTGATTCAATTGAACTCAATAAAAATGACATGAAATCAGAAGGCTTTGATATTTCATATATCATATACTAATATGGTTCATAGCACCTCAAAATTAAATCCTACAGTGTTATAATTCATAGCACCACAATAAAGACACCGACACTAATATGATTGTGAATCATCATAGACCAGACTCTAAAGAGTAAGTTTCAACCTTTATAGAACGTCGAACTTTTTATCTCAAAAATAGGAAGTACGTATTACTTACAAATATAACTTACCCAACTATGTTCTTTTCGAGAGACTAAAATAGAACAATTGCAACAAACATATATACCCATCAAGCATGCATATTGTAAGAAGCATGAATTTTGAAAATTATACATTCAATGAGAAACTAAAGTCATTTTGTAACCTAGGACAACTCTAAGTATTTTTCTAAAATTGTCATACGTACAATCTCGCCATCACTGAACAACTCTTAAGCTCTAGTGTTAGGTCTAGATAAGATACCCTTTTGTCAATCCATACGAGTGAGATCACGGGTTTCTGGTAGTAGATAACCCATATCACATGCAATTCATTGTCTTTTGCTAGTTTAAAGGGAACGCTAGATCACACTGATTGAATCAGATATTGTAATAGTAGGCCGGTTAATCTGGATGGATTTTTGCAATATTCTAGGGGCTTATACAGTACAAATAAGGTTGTTATCACACAGTTTTACTAGTCAATATATGCTCGATTATATTTTTAGGTCAATCTATAAAGTAGAATCTTTATGGATTAATAGAATACTACATGAAGGTTATAAGACATAACTTGTATGCAATGGAGAAGGCTACTTGTGTTTTTTGCTTTTCCTCAACATTCGTACCTATGATGTAATCCCGATATGAGGATTTTAAACAAAATCAACTATGATTTTGACCGATGTACGTAGCAAAATACTTTATAACAGTCTTTCCTTTATATATCACTTTTTAGCCTTAGTCGAATGTGATTCTTATTTTATGCCAAAATGATTTTTATTTGTTTCCTTTTTTTATTCATGTTACATAGAAGTTTGGCATTTTAAACAACTATAAACTTTCTATACTTGAAGTAAAAATGTTTGTCATCGATTAATCAAATTAGCTGACATGATTTCATATTTTGTAAGTCGGAAGCAATGCATGTACCGCAGATACGCACTCTTTAAGACGTAATTTTTGTATGAAAAAGTTGTGTTTGCAATCTCTCTTGTTGAGCCTAAACCCATTTTCTAAGTCAAAGGTCATCTAAATAACTCTCTCTCTCTCTCTCTCTTCACACACGTGCCCCCGCACGCACACAAACACACAAATACTCTCGAATATGTGAGGGCATCTAAGTTGTTCAGCTAGGGCTTGTCAAAGATATTAACATCTTGATGCATGCTAGTGTATGAAAAATAGACAATACCCGAGCTGCATCAAAATGAAAAATTAGGTCGCTATAAAAGCTTAAGTATACATACAACAAGAAGGGAAAACAATTTTGGATGTGGAAATCATAATTAATGATTAGAAATATTGGTGATTTTGATAATTAATGTAGTACCTTTTGATTCCCTTCTATTCTCACCACGGGTAGATTTACAACATGCTCGAAAATGCCTTCTTTAAGTCTTATAAAGTAGATCAAATTAAAGGTACCAAAAAGGGGAAGAGTAATATAACTTTGCTAGCTACTTTTGAAGATCCTATTGCAGTCATCGATGCATTGTGTCGTTCAAAATAAATTCGCAGATCCCCTTCTCCTTTGACATGCTTATCATACATTTGCTTAACGTATAATGGTCTATCATATATGTTATGATTTCTTTGTCAATAAGTTCAGCATGCTAATATAACATCGAACTTGTGTTCTCAGTCAAATAGGGTATCAAATAAGGTAACGAAGTGAGTTCTTACGCCCAAGCATCACTCGTTCCCAAAACTTACCTTCTACATTATATTTTGCTAATTTTGAAGTTTAGTAAAATACCTATTCACCTCAACTTCCTTTTACATTTATGCAACACTTTTCTCTCACCCTTCTTTACAAAACACGAACTACATCATTTTTGTTCTATAAAAAGTTTTTCTTCTAAGAATCATAGCAATTGCCTAAACTGTTGTAGCATTAGAGGCATCATTCTATCCTTCTTGATCTCAAGTTGACAACATGTGCTGCCCTTCCTTGTGATATATTCTTTTTGGAAGGATCACATAATAATGAAGTAATTATTTGTCATATTGCAACCAAAAGGAAATTTTTTGAAAATTAGCAAAACTCTTGTTTGATATTGTTTTGGTCATTTCTTGAATATATAGTACTTTAAACTTATGCATAAGGTTTTAAAGTACTTCAATAGGGGTGACCAAACCTTTTACAAGATACCATCTTGTGTTACAAAGCCTCACGACTAGGTGTTGGGGAATCAGGGTAGGGATACCTAGCTCCTAAACGTTCGGCCTCATTCCCATGTGTCACGGGCTGCCCCTTGCACCCGCCTAGCACAGCGCCCTCGCACCCATCCAGCTCAGTGCCCTCGCGCCCTTCCAACATGCGCCCATGCACCCTCGCAAGTTCTTCAAGTCTCGTGCCCATGCGCCCGTCAAGCACAGCGCCCGCACGCCCAATTGCAGTGTCCCTGCACGCCAAAAGCCAACCGTGAAGATCTGAAGATCCAGGCGTGCGTTTTTGCTCAATTTTGGTAGAGACCACCCTTGTATATATTTAAGTTTCCCTGTAAAATTTCAAGTCATTTCGAGTTGTATTTCTCTAAAAAGGGGCACTATGACTCCTCGCACATAGTTACACCTACTACTGTCACTTTAGTTTTTCCTCCTAATGGTACTATATGGGAGTCATGCACACGCATACCCGAGAGTCCCTTGCTTTGTTTTAGCTTGCCTGTCTTAGCTAGATTGCACACTGTGGATGCAAACAAAGCCTTCTGTAAGTTGTAATGATGTTGTTAAAGTAATGAGAATGTTTGAGACCGTTTTACCCTCGTGTTGAAATCTACTTCTTTGTGCACTATTTTATGCAATGTTGATGCACTGCTTGCTATAGATTGTTGGGATTTGTTGGCGGACTCTTCTTGCAAGCGGCAAGTCGAGTGCCACACACGGTTTCCTTTGTGCCATCAAGGGCCACCGTGTGTCAGGTGGTATCAGAGCCGCGGTTGCCCAAGGGACCATGGCTTCATCTAAGAAAATATTGTGGGATAGTTTGTTGAGAAAAACTATGGCCAACACGAAAGAGAGAATCGATGCTTTGGAAGCACAGATACGGGACATGATCAAGAGCGACCTGGATGCTCCAGGCATCCTAAAACAATTCTCCTTTTGCCTTGACGCGTTGGAAGTGAATCTTGAAGCCATTGATAATGCTCGATATGCTGAGAACATGGAGTGGGAGGGCAGGTTTCAGGAGCTTCAGGATCGAGTGGAACACCATGCACGACATGTTGAAGGTAAAGACTGGGAGTCTAAATTTCAAGAGCTCCAGGATCGAGTGGAGCCTCTTAGTCGCGCAGTGGTTAACACACCCGCAAGGGGTGCGGAGCACGCATCGAGGCCCCGAGTGCCAGAGCCCAAGAGTTACTGGGGAGCCCGTGACGCCAAGGAAGTAGAAAACTTCATTTTCGATATAGAACAATACTTTCGAACCATCAGAGTAAACTTGGAAGCGACGAAGGTGTCGATGGCTACCATGTACTTGGTTGGAGATGCCAAGTTATGGTGGCGGAAGAAGTACGCAGAGATCAAAGATGGGTCTTGCGTCATAAACACATGGGATATACTCAAACGAGAGCTAAAGAGCCAGTTTTTCCCAGAGAACACCGCATTCAACGCGAGGAAAGCGTTGTTGGAATGCAAGCACACCGGTTTGGTCCAGGAGTATTGCCAGGCATTTTCTGCCTTGATGTTGGACATCAGCGACATGTCTGCAGTCGACAGACTCTTTTTCTTCATGGAAGGGTTAAAACCATGGGCTCGCACACCGAGCTTAATAGATGTCGGGTGAACAACCTTAACGAAGCCATCATCGCTGCTGAGAGCCTTTCAGATTACAACTCCGAGCCACAGAGACCCCCTCAGAGAGGAAATCCAAGCAGAAGTATTGGTGGCAAGAAGCCAAGGGGTCAAGCACCAAACCAAAGTTGGGGCAGTAAAAGCAGTTGGGCGTCAAACTCTTCTACCCAACAGAAGAGTGGAGTTGGGTTCAAAGCCAAGACCGACGCTAGCACCAGCGGAGAAGTGAAGAAACCTTCTTTCAGGGGTTGCTTCTTGTGCCAAGGACCGCACGTGATCGCTAACTGTCCGCAACAACAGATGATGAATGCCTTCTTTGACAACATTGGGCAGGTGCAACGTGGGGCACAATCTGGATCTCAATCAAGGCATCCACCAATAGAGGAGCAAACAGACATACAAGATTATGAAGAGGAAGATGCCGTCGGGGCCTTTCCTCAGTGGTGTAATGCTGTGACAACGAAGGTTGGGAACCCTGAAGAGAGCTTGACTGAGGAAAAGCCTAAAGACATGCCGCCAAAGAAAAAAAGCTATGTACCAGGGAAATGCTTGATGTATGTGGACATCAAGGTTTACGGGAAGGCCATTAGGGCCATGGTGGACACAGGAGCTACCATAATTACATTTCTAACACCGAAGTAGAAAAATTGGGTCTAACGCTAGAAAAAGGGTGCGGACGGGTGAAGGCTATCAACTCTGCCGCACAGCCAGTAGCGGGGATAGCGAGATCTGTTTTGATCAAGATTGGCCCATACGAAGGAAGGACTAACTTTTCAGTAGTCATCATGGACGACTTTAAACTGATCCTTGGGTTGGAGTTTCTGCATGACACAAAGACCACAGTTATGCCATGCACCAACTCGCTGGCCATGCTTGGGAATAAATCGTGTGTCATCCCGACTATATCTCCTAGGGCGGGAGAGCGTTCTATCTCGGCCCTCCAGTTGAAAAAGGGATTAAAACGGGACGAAACAACCTACCTTGCCATGTTACGGTGGGACAAAATTGAAGAAGTATTGGGACCATTACCCAAAGAAGTTAAAGTGATATTAAACGACTTTGAGGATGTGATGCCTGATGAATTGCCAAAGAAATTGCCACCTAGAAAGGCAATTGACCATGAGATAGAGCTCGTGCCAGGCATGAAGCCACCCGCCCGAGCTCCGTATCGGATGTCATAACCAGAACTTGCTGAACTCAGAAAACAATTGACAGAGTTGCTAGACGCGGGTTTGATCACTCCAGCGAAGTCGCCTTACGGTGGACCAGTCCTCTTCTAGAAGAAACAAGATGGTTCCTTGCGGATGTGTGTGGACTACAGGGCGCTAAACAAGGTGACTATTCGGAACAAGTATCCTATTCCTTTAGTCGACTATTTTGATCAGCTTAGTAGGGCGAGAGTGTTTACCAAGTTGGACTTGAAGTCTGGGTATTGGCAGGTCCGAATTGCCGAAGGTGACGAGGCGAAGACAACTTGTGTCACCAGATACGGTGCGTATGAGTTCCTGGTCATGCCGTTCGGCTTGACCAACGCCCCGGCCACATTTTGCACCTTGATGAATCAGGTTTTACGGGACTACATTGACAATTTTGTAGTGGTGTATCTCGATGTTATTGTGATCTACAGTTCCAGCTTGAACGAGCATCTGAAGCACTTGAGGAAGGTGCTGGCCCGACTGAGGGAGCACGAGCTATACGTGAAGCTGTCAAAATGCACTTTTGCCCAGACCAAGATTAAATTCTTGGGCCATGTGATAGAACAGGGTCAGATAAGGGATGGACTCAGCTAAAGTTCAAGTGATACAGGAGTGGCAGCCGCCAACTAATGTTTCAGAACTGAGATCTTTCCTTGGATTGACCAACTATTATAGGAAGTTTGTCCGAGATTATTCGAGAATGGCCCATCCCCTAGCCGAACTTTTGAAGAAGAGCAATGTTTGGGAATGGTCCAAGGAGTGTCAATCGGCCTTCTCGGCTATGAAGCAGGCTATGTCTGAAGATCCGGTACTTGCTCTCCCTGATGTGTCGAAGTCCTTTAAAGTTCATACAGATGCTTCTGACTTTGCACTGGGAGGGTTTCTAATGCAAGAATGCCACCCGGTGGCATATGAGAGTAGGAAGCTCAACGAAGCAGAACGTCGCTACACCACTCATGAGAAAGAGTTGCTCGCGGTAGTACATTGTCTTAGAATTTAGAGGCACTACCTGCTTGGTTCTAGCTTCATAGTGAGGAAAGACAACACTGCAGTGAGCCACTTCTTGAGTCAATCTAAGCTCACCTCGAAACAGGCCAGGTGGCAGGAACTTTTCGCAGAATTCAACTTCATGCTCGAGTACAGGGCAGGCTCAACCAACAGCATAGCAGACGCCCTCAGTAGGAGAGCCGAACTAGATCAGTAGCATTGATGGCCATGAATGCTATTGTTAGAGCAGACAGCCGAGTTGCCATCAACATCGGAAAGAAGATCAAGAAGGCCCTTACCAGGGATCCAGTTGCCCAACAACTGTTGAAATTGATCGAGAGCGGTAAAACTCGACAGTTTTGGCAAGAAGATGGTTTGCTGATGACCAAAGGAAAATGGATATACGTTCCCCGAGTCGATGATCTGAGACGAACATTGATTCGAGAATGTCATGACACCCTTTGGGCAGGCCATGCAAGAGGAGAAAGAACATTAGCTCTCCTTCAACAAGGTTACTACTGGCCCCAAATGGGGGATGGAGTGCAAGAGTATGTGAAGACATGCCTTACTTGTCAGCAGGACAAGGTGGAGTGTAAGAAGAAAGCAGGGTTACTACAACCGCTGTCGGTCCCCAAGAGACCGTGGGAGAGTGTGTCATTGGATTTCATCACTAGTCTGCCGAAGGTTGAAGACTTAGGCACAATTCTTGTTGTCGTTGATCGGTTTAACAAGTATGTGAGCTTTATCGCAACACCCAAGTATTGCTCAGCCAAAGACACAGCGCAACTTTTCTTTAAGTATGTGGTGAAGTATTGGGGCATGCCTCAAGACATTGTCAGTGATCGGGACTCCCGCTTCACTGGAAACTTTTGGACTGAACTCTTTAAGTTATTCGGATCCCAACTTTCAATGAGTTCAAGTTATCATCCAGAATCAGACGGTCAAACGGAGTGGTTCAATTCCATGTTAGAAGAGTACCTCCGCCATTTTGTCAGTGCAACACAGAAAAATTGGGTCAAGCTACTGGATGTTTCCCAGCTGTGTTTCAACTCACGCAAAAGCTCTTCGACAGGGAAGAGTGCTTTTGAGATTATAAATGGACAACAACCGTTACTACCCCACACGGTAAACGTCCCCAATGCCAAAAAATCCCCAAGGGCCATAAGCTTCAGCGAAGAATGAAGGCAGAATATAGATTTAGCTCACTCCTACCTTGAGAAAGCAGCCAGAAGAATGAAGAAACACGCTGACAAGAACAGGAAATCTCAAGAGTTTAACGTGGGCGACAAAGTTATGGTTAAGCTACTGCCACAAGATTGCAAATTTCTAAGGGGAAGAGACTCTCGTCTTTTGCAGAAATATGAGGGACCCCTGACTATAGTGAAGAAGATAGGCAAGATGGCTTACAAAGTCGATCCGCCTCATTGGTGGAGCTGCCAGCTCCATCCTATCTTTCATGTCAGCATGTTGAAGCCATTCTATGAAGACACAGCCGACCCCTCCAGGGGCCAAATCACGAGACAAGGACTCAAACCCAAAGCGGCAGGAAAGCGAGTTGCCGAAGCTATTTTGAATGATAGAGTGATTACAGCTTCCCGCAAGTGCCATCAGGAGTACCTAGTCAAGTGGCAGGGACATATGGATGAAGAAAACACTTGGGAACGAGCAGCAGACTTATCAGCCTACGCCAACAAGATTGAAGCCTACCACATGTAGAAGTTGACGAGGGCGTCAACAGCTCTAGTGGGGGAGAATGTCACGGGCTGCCCCTTGCACCCGCCTAGCACAGCGCCCCCGCGCCCTTCCAACATGCACCCATGCGCCCTCGCAAGTTCTTCAAGTCTCGCGCCCATGCGTTCGTCAAGCACAGCGCTCGCGCGCCCAATTGCAGTGCCCCCGCACGCCAAAAGCCAACCGTAAAGATCTGAAGATCCAGGCGTGCGTTTTTGCTCAATTTTGGTGGAGACCACCCTTGTATATATTTAAGTTTTCCTGTAAAATTTCAAGTCATTTCGAGTTGTATTTCTCTAAAAAGGGGCACTATGACTCATCGCACATAGTTACGTCTACTACTGTCACTTTGGTTTTTCCTCCTAATGGTACTATATGGGAGTCATGCACACCCATACCTGAGAGTCCCTTGCTTTGTTTTAGCTTGCCTGTCTTAGCTAGATTGCACACTGTGGATGCAAACAAAGCCTTCTGTAAGTTGTAATGATGTTGTTGAAGTAATGAGAATGTTTGAGACCGTTTTGCCATCGTGTTGAAATCTACTTCTTTGTGCACTGTTTTATGCAATGTTGATGCACTGCTTGCTGTAGAATGTTGGGATTTGTTGGTGGACTATTCTTGCAAGCGGCAAGTCGAGTGCCACACACGATTTCCTTTGTGCCATCAAGGGCCACCGTGTGTCACCATGCCATGAGCTTTGGAGGTGAATGAGCAAAGGGGCAGAAAAGAAGGAGAAGCTGGGTCATCATATTTGTATTTTCTGAAGAAAATTTCCTTTTTTTTTAGTTAGTACATTTCTTAGCATGTCAGAATAGTAAAACTAATTCAAATGTTGTAAATCATAGAATAATTTTGACTTAAATAACATGGTTAGTTCGATAACTGGCAAAACTTTTTTAAGCGAAACTGCAAAAGTGAAATTGTGATATGTGATATGATCCGTTCTTTACATTTTCACATTTGCACTGCTAGGATGAAAGGAGACTACAGTAATGCCATCAGATTAAGATTGACAAACCAATTATCCATGCATTCACCATCAAGAGTTCTGGCCATAATCGGGCTTTTATTTTGTACAACATGGTATAACTGTAAAAAGTGGTGTGACGAATATCATTTCCCTTTCACTATTCTTTACGTTGAAGGAAATTAACTGATTTTTTCAACTTTTCATTCTTGGAAGCTCGTAAATATGCACAATAATAGCAAAAGAGCGCTCAAAACTCTCATGGAAGCCATATTTGATTGACATTAACATCAAAAGCAATTGATCTTTTAGTGTTCAATGAACACAACCCTATTAAGTTTGTCTTAAATGTCTAAGGCACATGCTAAAAATTTAGATGACAATTTGAAACTCCGAACATACTTTTTTTTCTCCTTTTATTTCCTTCGTGTTTCTCCTTTTCCTTTGAGTTTCAAAGCATATCTCTTGTTTAAGATTTGGGAGCTTAAACAATTACCTAGTGCGTATCACTGATGATGGTTGTCCTTGAATAGTGTCATTGTGCTATTGTACTTGGTGTTCGTCAGCCTTTTGTGGTTCTAGGAGCATTTTTCACACCAACATTTCGAGCATGGCTTGAAGCTCCATGCTACAGGCCAACGCTTCGAATGGCTCTATTTGAGTTAGGAGTATGGTGCAACAGTGGAGCTGGTTATAGTCTATTTGCAGATTCCACAATTTTGGTTTAAGTGTGGCTTATGGGGAGTGTTTTGCCTCGAGTATAACGTGACACAGCCAGATGCAAATTGATTGTAATATACTGCATTTCTTTTAGTTATTCAGCGGTTAAAACTTTCTTCAAAGACGTTAAGCAAAATTATTCAGGAAATAAAATCAATGGGTGGATGGTAGGAAGACCAAAGATATTTTGAAAAAACACACACACACACACACACACACACACACAGAGATTTTGGAAATAACCTTCCTTCATTTTATACGCTAACAATAGTACATCAGTTTTCATCGCTTCTTTAGCTACCACATGGGCTTCGCTTTTGTATCTGTTTAATTTTACAAAACAAGAAATTGCTAACAAGAGTTTTAATATCTAATAAGATGGAGATAGAGATTTATGAGAGAGATTAAGAAATGAGATAGTATCAATAAACCCCTTGAGCTGGTTATAGGGATAATTACAGTCGATCTATGGACTTCCTAAACATTATATATACAAGATTAGAATCTTAAAAATTCATAACACGTATACTCTTCCATTACAACACAAATTGTATTTTACATACTTATTTGCTAATGAAAGCATAACGTACTTTAAAATAATGCAGTTACAGCCCTTTGTAATATACCCCTTACCCTTTAGCACACCCATTTTCAACGCACCCACACCGTCATCTCTCTCTCTCTCTCTCTCTCTTACAGATTCTCTCTTTCCCTCTTTATCTTCCACTCTCTTCCCACTACCCACTACCACTGAGCACACTCCAACCCACCGTTGCACCTTTTAGAAAATCATTTTAGTTGATCACAACCCCTCCCCATCACACCACCATCATAACTATGCCACACCACAACCACCATGGCTGCACCACCATGGCCGCACCACCATCACCGGTCACCACCATCTTATCTACGTTGCATAACAACTACATTCGCATCACAACCATCACAATCTTGTTAGCCACACCACCCACCACCATAGCCCACGCAAAATGCCTTACCCATCATTGCAACCCACCTTCAGTTGCCCCTTCCCCACAAAATCATCAATGCAAAATAGTGAGTGTATGCGTGCGCATTTGAACATGTGTGCGTGTGTGTGATTCACTCATGTTTGTGAGTGTGTTTGGGAATTCCATAAGTGTGTTTGTGTGTGCAAATTGTGTTGGTTGTGGTGACACCGTGGTTGTGCTTGGCGGTTGGCGGTGTTGTTGGACTTGAAAGGAGAATAAGACCAAGAGGGGGTTGGGGTGTCATGTAAGAAAGGAAATTCAAAACAAACAAAGAATTATAATCTTCGAATTTGTAGGAATCTTATTCCAACCCCCATCTATAGTGACAATTAACAATTACTAAATGTTTCTAGTGACTTTTCTTCTAACACTATCAGTGACAATTATTCACAGTACTTTTTAGCGTCACTAAATAAAAGTCACTAAAAACATTTAGAAACGATTGATTGTCACTATACAGAGGGTGCAAAGAAGATTCTTCGAACCGAAATAACAGCCAATTATTTTTCCCATAATATTCTTTTCATTCAAAACGTTAAAGCCGTCTATCTTCCATCTAATCAAATAATGTATTTAATATTTCAAATCATCAACGGGCAAATTATCCCCTAAGCTCAAGACATTCACTAGTATTATTATCCCTTAACAAAGAGAGAATGAGAGGGGTTGGGACTTGTTCCAAGTGCATAAATTAAATGGCTACATTGAGAACAAAAGCTGCTGACTGGCGGCACCCTTTTTCTGCCTATTATGTACATGGTTCTTATCCCTCCCGCCCTCCCTTCGACAAACACACACATTGCCAATCTCAAGTGTGCAGTCAAAATGACACGTTTTACCCTCCCATTTTACCCCACTAACTAATTAGTAATTATACAACCACCAATACTGTACCAAAGTACTTATATTTTTGATAAATAAATGAAGGTCTTTAATTATGGAAGAGAATCCCAACTCTGCCCTTCAGAAGATGGCCATGCAAGTCGCCTTGTGAGGGGCATAATCGTCAAAATACCTATTAGAAGTGAAAAGTTTAGGGTTAGTCTTCACTTCACTCATCATTGAATTGTGATATGGTTAGTTCGATAACCGGCAAAACTTTTTTAAGCGAAACTGCAAAAGTGAATTGTGATTTGTGATATGATCCGTTCTTTACATTTTCACATTTGCACTTCTAGGATGAAAGGAGACTACAGTAATGCCATCAGATTAAGATTGACAAACCAATTATTCATGCATTCACCATCAAGAGTTCTGGCCATAATCGGGCTTTTATTTTGTACAACATGGTATAACCGTAAAAAGTGGTGTGACGAATATCGTTTCCCTTTCACTATTCTTTATGTTGAAGGAAATTAACTGATTTTTTCAACTTTTCATTCTTGGAAGCTCGTAAATATGCATGATAATAGCAAAAGAGCGCTCAAAACTCTCGTGGAAGTCATATTTGATTGACATTAACATCAAAGCAATTGATCTTCTAGTGTTCAATGAACACAACCCTATTAAGTTTGTCTTAAATGTCTAAGGCACATGCTAAAGATTTAGATGACAATTTGAAACTCCGAACATACTTTTTTTTTTCTCCTTTTATTTCCTTCGTGTTTCTCCTTTTCCTTTGAGTTTCAAAGCATATCTCTTGTTTAAGATTTGGGAGCTTAAACAATTACCTAGTGCGTATCACTAATGATGGTTGTCCTTGAATAGTGTCATTGTGCTATTGTACTTGGTGTTCGTCAGACTTTTGTGGTTCTAGGAGCATTTTTCACACCAACATTTCGAGCGTGGCTTAAAGCTCCATGCTACAGGCCAACGCTTCGAATGGCTCTATTTGAGTTAGGAGTATGGTGCAACAGTGGAGCTGGTGATAGTCTGTTTGCAGATTCCATAATTTTGGTTTAAGTGTGGCTTATGGGGAGTGTTTTGCCTCGAGTATAACGTGACACAGCCAGATGCAAATTGATTGTAATATACTGTATTTCTTTTAGTTATTCAGCAGTTAAAACTTTCTTCAAAGACGTTAAGCAAAATTATTCAGGAAATAAAATCAATGGGTGGATAGTAGGAAGACCAAAGATATTTTGAAAACACACACACACACACACACACACACACAAAGATTTTGGAAATAACCTTCCTTCATTTTATACGCTAACAATAGTACATCAGTTTTCATCACTTCTTTAGCTACTACATGGGCTTCGCTTTTGTATCTGTTTAATTTTACAAAACAAGAAATTGCTAACAAGAGTTTTAATATCTAATAAGATGGAGATAGAGATTTATGAGAGAGGGATTAAGAAATGAGATAGTATCAATAAACCCCTTGAGCTGGTTATAGGGATAATTACAGTCGATCTATGGACTTCCTAAACATTATATATACAAGATTAGAATCTTAAAAATTCATAACACGTATACTCTTCCGTTACAACACAAATTGTATTTTACATACTTATTTGCTTATGAAAGCATAACGTACTTTAAAATAATGCAGTTACAGCCCTTTGTAATATACCCCTTACCCTTTAGCACACCCATTTTCAACACACCCACACCGCCATCTCTCTCTCTCTCTCTCTCTCTCTCTCTTACAGATTCTCTCTTTCCTTCTTTATCTTCCACTCTCTTCCCACTACCCACTACCACTGAGCACACTCCAACCCACCGTTGCACCTTTTAGAAAATCATTTTAGTCGATCACAACCCCTCCCCATCACACCACCATCATAACTATGCCACACCACAACCACCATGGCCGCACCACCATCACCGGTCACCACCATCTGATCTACGTTGCATAACAACTACATTCGCATCACAACCATCACAATCTTGTTAGCCACACCACCCACCACCATAGCCCACACAAAATGCCTTACCCGTCATTACAACCCACCTTCAGTTGCCCCTTCCCCACAAAATCATCAATGCAAAATAGTGAGTGTATGCGTGCGCATTTGAACATCTGTGCGTGTGTGATTCACTCATGTTTGTGAGTGTGTTTGGAAATTCCATAAGTGTGTTTGTGTGTGCAAATTGTGTTAGTTGTGGTGACACCGTGGTTGTGCTTGGCGGTTGGCGGTGTTGTTGGACTTGAAAGGAGAATAAGACCAAGAGGGGGTTGGGGTGTCATGTAGGAAAGGAAATTCAAAACAAACAAAGAATTATAATCTTCGAATTTGTAGGAATCTTATTCCAACCCCCATCTATAGTGACAATTAACAATTACTAAATGTTTCTAGTGACTTTTCTTCTAACACTATCAGTGACAATTATTCACAGTACTTTTTAGCGTCACTAAATAAAAGTCACTAAAAACATTTAGAAACGATTGATTGTCACTATACAGAGGGTACGAAGAAGATTCTTCCAACCGAAATAACAGCCAATTATTTTTTCCATAATATTCTTTTCATTCAAAACGTTAAAGCCGTCTATCTTCCATCTAATCAAATAATGTATTTAATATTTCAAATCATCAACGGGCAAATTATCCCCTAAGCTCAAGACATTCACTAGTATTATTATCCCTTAACAAAGAGAGAATGAGAGGGGTTGGGACTTGTTCCAAGTGCATAAATTAAATGGCTACATTGAGAACAAAAGCTGCTGACTGGCGGCACCCTTTTTCTGCCTATTATGTACATGGTTCTTATCCCTCCCGCCCTCCCTTCGACAAACACACACATTGCCAATCTCAAGTGTGCAGTCAAAATGACACGTTTTACCCTCCCATTTTACCCCACTAACTAATTAGTAATTATACAACCACCAATACTGTACCAAAGTACTTATATTTTTGATAAATAAATGAAGGTCTTTAATTATGGAAGAGAATCCCAACTCTGCCCTTCAGAAGATGGCCATGCAAGTCGCCTTGTGAGGGGCATAATCATCAAAATACCTATTAGAAGTGAAAAGTTTAGGGTTAGTCTTCACTTCACTCATCATTGACAAAAGTATAATATATAATCCCTATCCCTATATATACACCAGTTATGATGATAAACAAGCAGGCCCTATTTGCTTTGAGGGGTCCTTCACACCTTAACAAAGCATGTCATATTCCTGGGCCATTCACTCCTCACCCTCACCCTCACCCTCACCCTCACCCTTACCGTTGGTAAGTCTAAACTCTTTATACAGTACGAAACACTGGTAAATTATCATCTCTTCATCTGGGTTTGTAAGGTACAGTTTTATATTTCTTCCTTATTACTTTATTCGATACACACACATAGTAAATGTGTGTATAGAAATAAAATAAGACCAAGAACAGTGGTGTACTGTATTTTTAATATTTTTTTGGGTACCTTCTCTCCTCCATGAAAGGGAAAGATGGTTCTGATGGTGATGTATCGAGGTGGGTCGGATAAAGGTAAAATTTGGACCTTTTTGAGAGAGATACGGCAGAGACTCTCTCTGGCTTGATGGGGACACAACCCCACAAACCCCACGGATCTTTTTCTTTGAAATTCTTAATGCATACGCCTAAGCTTTGTATCGTACCAAGTAGAAGGCATATCCGCGGAATGTCAGACAAAGATAATGTAGGTCGGATGGATCTAGAATCCCAGTTCAAAAATATAAAGAGGAAGAGAGAGAGGGAGCGGGAAAGGGTGTGTGTGTGTGTGTGTGTGTATTTTAATAGGAGACATAAAAGGGGTTTCGTCTTTTAGCCTTCTCAGTTTTCCTGAAAGCCCCGAGCTTTGATGGAGTATCCCTGTTTCATCCTTGGTACTCTGATGGACTTCAAGGCTTTGACAGCTATATCGTACTGCATGCTTATCTTGGGGACTGGGAAATTTCCTTTTGATGCTGGGATTTTGTGATTAACTCCCCCCAGCGCGGTGGTTGTTCCTCACTTCCGCATTAATAACATTAAGGTGGTCTCCAATTTAGTTTTGGCTTTTCCTATTTGTGCACTTTATCTGCCCTTTTGGATTAATCAATTAATTTGGGATGTTTCATGGATATCTTCGGCATTGTGTTAATTACAATTTTCTGGATATTCTTTAGTGTAGTTAAATTATCCTCCTGTGAGGGCTTCAATCTATCTTCTTTTCTTGATTTATGGTTGTTTTATGTCACTCTGTAGTAATTGCCGTCTGTGAAATTTCTTTTGTAGTGACGATCAAGTAAATGGTTGAGCAGGGGTGGACAGAGGAAGGTGTTGGCGTGAAGTTGGCAATGGCATCATGTTCTACTGGCAACAAGAGGCCATTGCCCCTGACAGGTTTGCCTTTGAAGTATAATCCGTACCCACCTCCTTTGGCCGCTTACGAGGACGTTGTGGCTAGTCCAAAATTGTTCATCGATACCCTGATGAAGCTCCATGCTGCTATGGGGACCAAGTTCATGTAAACCTTCTTTCAATTCTTAATTTGCAAATCAATACTTTTGTTTTACGTGTAAATACTTGGTCATCTCTCTGCAGGTGTAAAAGGCCAATTACCAACTGTTTCACATGAAAAGGAAGGTTATGTATTATTTATATAAGAAAAAAGAGGAATGGTTATAGATTGAACAATTCACAATACTCCCATTTAAATATGGAAAGAAATGATTCGGGGACCATGGACATTTCTTTGTTGCCTTTTCATAATAACTACTCCGTTGTTCCTACTTCCAAGATTACCCGAAATGGCTGGGGAGAGGAAAGGTCCCTTTTTTGGATGTGTAGCTAGATTCTTCCGCAAGAAACGCTCTACATGCATTATATTTGTGAAAACCAATTTGCCGCTTATTTGAAATCCAACAAGCGCTGGCTTTGGTGGTTATTGCATTATTTATCCTTTTCACATTCAGTTTCTCTGTCTTTATGTCGCTGAGGGTTTAAGTTGGTATGTTTCTTATCAGCTGTCATTATATTGGTATGCATCTCGTAGTTACGTAGAAGCTAGCCTATATCTACTTTGACTTTTGACACTGCAAAGTCTTTCTTTATCAAGTAATTGTATCCAGTGCAAGCTAAATGTGTGTAATATCCATATTGTTTTTATATTGCATTCATTTTTTTGGAAACCACCTTCAGCAGAGTTTATGCATATTATGTTAGAAAATTGCATATCCAACTTTGTTTGCAGATTGTTTCTCAAATGCCTTTGTATCAAGTTCATTTGTATGGCAAGGCTTAGCAGGTCTTCTTACTTTAAAAGATGGTATATGACCAATGGACTTCTGAGCTTTTAATTAAGTGAACAAAATTCATATCAAGAATACATTTAATTAAGTGAACTAAATTCATATCGTACAAGAATGATTGCGCTTGTTCAGATGTTCACAACAGCCATACTTAGTAGTAACAGCCATTGACACCTGTATCCTGATTCCTCAAGCTGTCTTTTTCCTTTTCTTGAGGTTTGTGGCATGAGCTGGTAATGCTCTTCGCTTTAAATTCAAATGAAAGTAATTACTACACTGCACGAATTCACTGAGTTTGTTTTTGAAAACATAATTCCTAGGTGGGCTATGGGAATCTTGGAGAAGAATAACAGAAGAGTAACTAAAAGGATAATTCAAATGAAAGTAGTTACTACACTGCATGAATTCACTGAGTTTGTTTTTGAAAACATAATTCCTAGGTGGGATATGGGAATCTTGGAGAAGAATAACAGAAGAGTAACTAAAAGGATAAATGTCGGAATCTCCAAAGAGCCTTTTCCTAATATGTAAAAGAAGAAGTGCACAAATAACCAGGAAACTACAATGGCTTAGAAATTAGCGTCTCCACTGGCTTAGAAAATTCTTGTCCAAGCCATTCCAATATTCCTTAAGCAATCAATGATGTGTCATACTAGGAGAGTTTCTTCACTGGTGCAGGAGCCACTTCTGTTATTTCCTTAGTTTCCACCTTGTGAGGCAGAGCTTCATCTTGTTGTCATCTTTGTGTTTTCTTCTTCTTCTTTCATCTCTTTCCTCATGTTGGGACATACATAACCTTCAAGCTTCTCTTTTTGTGCAATGCATGGTCATCAAAATTATTTATCGCTTTCCCATAGTTGCAAGATAAAGTGCTCTGACACCAATTTATATAAGGCACTTTTCAACCAAAAAAAGAAAAGAAACAAGCTAGAAAAGGGGCCTGTACCGCATGGAAGGGGGATGCATTCCCTATATTTTGCCTCTGAAGTACCTTAAAAGAATAAAATTGAAGTGACATGAGTTTGGAGTTAAGACAGATGCACACGAAGCTACATAACACTAAACGTAGGGCATGTGCATCATTTTTTTTCTTGCACTATACACTTGTTACTTTCTTCGATCTTTTAGATAGGCGATTCTCCTTAATGGAATCCTGAATAGTATTGTTCCTTATTCTGTATTCTTACGAAAAGAGATAACATGGAACAACTAGAAATGGTAGAAGGGTAAATGCACATTCAACAGAAAGCTAGTTGAAGGATTGGGTCCCCAAAAAAAAAATTCAGACTTAAGAAGGAAAAACTGGGTATGGCCTTAAATTAGCAACTTGGTAGGATTAGTGAAGACAGCTACAGCCTACAGGAAGAACTGAAGTAGAAGTGATGAGGGTGAAGCAGACCTGTGACAAGTTAAGGGATTAAGATGAAATAGCAAGAAATTGTTAAAGATTTCGATAGAAATAGCAAAAATAACACGGAGAGGTTCACAGGCACAGGCACATAATTATATCACACACACACAGAGACATATTGAGTCTCTGTAGAAAGGCAGCTTTGTCTTTTAACCTCAACTTTTTAAAGTTATCTCACTCACTGACTGATGAAATAATTCTCATCGTTGGTCCTAAAAGTTGTCTCCGAGTTTGAGTTGGCTTGGTTTGAGCCAAGTTTGTTAAAATCGTAAACTTTTTAAATTTGTGGCTCACAGCAAGCTGGGAGACAACTATATCATCACTCCTCACTTGTAACAATAGGCAATATATGAATCTGTGTGTGGCATTGTAACAATAGGAAAGTTTATGGGGCGGTTTTATTTAAAATATTGATGAGAATGCCCCTCGTACAAAGATCCGTGTCTACAAAAAGCATTGGTCCAAGCCCAGGCCCAGGACCATTGTATTGTTAACATTTTTTTACGTGTAATGATTGCTGATTTTCTAGGATTTGATAATCTATGTTGTTGATTTTCCTATAAATAGGTTCGTTCTCATTATCTCGAGGGTTTTCTATTCTCTATCTCCTTAGTCGTAGCGTTTCCTTACCCTTGGTAGTCTAGCCTCTCATTCTTGCTTCCGCTATTCTCTTTTTCCCATCCTCTCTTTCTATATCTAAATCCCCTTCTTGTCGCATCACATAGACGTATAGAAATTACCAATCTGAAATTAACTTTTGCCAATCTGTGTGGGGCCATGGCTCGCGTTAGTCTCTCTCTCGTCTGTGCCTGTTGTGTCTTAAGTACAGAAAATCACTAGTGCAGGCAAGACAATCTTTCTCTTTCTTAGGTAAGAGTATTTCATTAATTGTTGAAATCGTTGTTTGATTTCTGTGTAGATCTGGGAAATAGCGATAAAATCTGTTCCGTAGGCGGTCGAATTCGAGTAAAAAAGTAAAGAATACGTGCTTGCAATAGGATGCTAGGATATATATTTGTGTGTGTGCGTGCGTGTGCGCGCTTTTGAGTAGTTTCTTGTTAATATCATGAATCATCATAGGCTTACCATCCAATATCTTCTTGTTGTAGGATCCCTATTATAGGGGGCAAGGACCTAGACTTGCATCGCCTTTTCGTGGAGGTCACTTCTCGTGGTGGTTTTGGAAGGGTAATGTCGTGTTCTCTTCTGATTAATTCGATACAAATTACATGCTTTCGAATCCTTTTATTTGATGATGGGGTTTAAAACTGGAGTTTGAATATGTAATTGCAGTATATATTCAAACCGTCTGTTCTGCTTGAGAAAATTGATGCCTTAATTGATGGCTATAGATTTCACTGATTAGAACTCAATTACTAAGGTATTATATTGTAGGCATGGTTCATGTGTATGCCCCACTACTGTGAGACTGGGATCGTTAGAACTCCTGTTGAACTTTTATTAGAATTATTATTATTGTAGGCTGGGCTGGTGAAGACAGACATTAGTATACAATTTATGCCATGAATTTAGATCCATGGAAATCATTTAAGGCTTGACATAAACCATAAAGGAAAAAATGGCAGTGATATCTTCGTAGAACTTTAGAGTTTTTGGATTTTGTAGATTTTGTAGAATTTGTAACTATTATGATCACATGTGTATATATGTAGATATTTTAATAGTCCATAGGTTGTGACACCCTCTCATTATGGGGGTTGAGTGATGCTAATAGATGGTATATAATGCTAGGGATCTCATAGTGAGACTCGAGCAATTCATTCCAGAATTCTCTGGTTCATAGTTTGTCATGGTACCAGAGCCGTAAGGCTTCTTTTCAAGAGTTTACTTTTCTACAAATTTGGTTCAGTTGTTTAATCAATATGTAACAGACAACATTGTCCTCATTAGCTACCTTGAATCTTTTCTGTTGTGTTTCTTGTTTACATCATGTTTGAAGAGAAAACATCTATGATACCTGTCTATTTTCCTTGGGATAACTATTTCTGTGGGAATTTAGTCTTAATTGTTTTATTAAAAGCCAATAAAGGTGGGGGTAAATCGATGGATCTATGAAAAAGCCAACAGATTCTTCTAAGGAGGATGAACTGAAGAACTGGATCACAAACAATGGCAAAGTCATGATTTGGATTGTGAGTTCAGTTAAACCTCGCATTGCCTTGAAGTTCAAGTCCTGCCACATGGCGCCATGATAGAAATACTATAGGCATAGGCCAGGCTGGTGAAGACAACATTCGAATACAATTTATGCCTTGAGTTCAAACTTCAAATCCTTGGAAATTGTTTAAGGCTTGATATAAATTATTAAGGGAAAAAACTTTGATTTATCCTAAATGTGGCTGCAAACCACATGTATAAAATAAACTAGGTCTCTCCCAAAGTCACTTAAGGGTGGTTCTTTTGTGTCTGTGATTGAATAGTCTCTAATGTCTGGTTGTATCATAATGACTCGGTTTCCCTACAATATTTATTGCATGAACCTGTGTGTATTAACTATTAAGTTATGAGATTTTCGTATTCCGTCGTTTATTGGTGCTATGTTCCTCTTTTTTTTTCCATTAACTATTTTCAATCTGCCTTTTGTTTGGTTTGTTATTTTCTGAGAAGATGTTGGAAGCTTGAGTAGCGCTTTTTGGTTATTTTGTTGTGAGATTTATGGGTTCTTCTTTGTACCCCGGTGCACGATATGGTAATTAAATTTGAATCATTGATTTTGTTAACTTTGTTCATGTATTAACATGCATGGCTTGTTAATTGCATGCTAGATAGCACAGACCAGAACACCGCGTCCAACACCGACACCGATCCCGACCCCGACCCCGACACCGACACCGACTGGGATACCGGACACCGCAATTTCCAAAAACAAGATTTCAAACTCCGCAGGACACCACTGAATTTTTAGTACCAATTTTTTTCACACACACACACACAGAGATATATGTATATATATATATATATGTGTGTGTGTGTGTGTGTGTGTGTTTTATATACACGTACGTGTTCAATTAAATATCAAGTACATTTGACATTTTAATTTGTGAACACTAAATTAATAACCACGAAATGAGTAACTCAGGTAAAAGCCATACTTACAGTACATAGTATATAAGAAAGTACTTCAATCTTTCAAAGTCTTACAAAGTGATGAAAACAGAAACAAGGAAATAAGTCAAATAATATTTAGTTTTATCCTTTGACTAAGGGCTCAATCTACATCAATTATCCTCCGGTGAGATGCTCAGTCCTCCATCTCCTTCGTCGTTGATCCCTCTTGGTTAGGCAGATCCAGTAGCACCTGCTTGAAAAGAGAGGTTTTTCGATCTAACTTTAGGGTTTTGCTTTGGCTTAAAATTTAATTTCTAAAAAGGCCCTATCATTGACCCCCAAAATAAGTTTGAAATATTACATTTTTGGCCCCATACGTGTCAACAATTCTTCAAGAGGTGTCCGACACTTCTTCAAGAAGTGTCCGACAAGGTGTCCGATAATCGAAATAAGGATAAAAGAAAACAGACACCTCTTAGAGGTGTCTGCACGTATCCAGCAGTGTCAGTGAAGTGTCGGTAATTATTGGACACGATACCTTGACCCATATGAGGTGTCGGTGCCTCCTAGTTTGCATGTTTTCTTTTTCCTTTCTTCCTTCCAAATATTGGTGTAGTGACCCAATCATCATATTTTTTATATTTTTCTAGATTCTAATTGAAATCAGAAGTTGTTTCCACTTTAGTGATACTTTCTTTTGAAAACGAGCTCACAGGTCCTTGGGGAGAAAAGGTGGAAGGAAGTCACTGCTGTTTTCTGCTTTCCGTCCTCCGCAACAAATGCTTCGTTCATAGCCCGGAAGTATTACTCGTCGTTGCTTGAGCACTACGAACAAATTTACTATTTTAAGGCTAAGGGGTGGGCTCCTCGCAGTGCTGGTGCGTGTGCAGACTCTTGAAACTCTCAAAATTGTAGTTTGCGGGACTTGATTCAGTAGTTATCCAAAATTCTTTTAGCAGATTCTATGATGAAGACGCCTCAACTACCTGCTTCAAACCATGGATTGGGGAGACCGCATGAAAGAAAAAAAAGGCGTGCATCGTATATATCAGTGCCAGCCTCACCTGAAGTTCAAGCTGCACCAGCGCCACCGCAGCCTCAAAGGATAAATGCTGCAGAGTATTCTCAAGGTCCTCTTCTTGCTCTCTAAATATTAACCTAGAACATAGAATTAAGTACTATGGCATCCTGGCATCTGTTTGAGATAGTTACGGCCTCTAATTTTTTGCAGACATGCTCATGCCAGTACACCCATTTCTAACTTTTTTCGTTATAGCATAACTTAATTTCTATTGAGCCGTATGCTTAAGAGGAATTTGTTACAATTATGGAAACGTGTCGGATGCCCCATGTAACAGCTTGTGCTTTCAGGTATTAGTAGATTAATGATTGGTTTTAATGAAAAGTAAAGATGAGGCTACCATCAAACTTCATATAGGGACACCAGTAGAACTGTAAAGCACAGATCACGCTTAACACCGTCGAGACAGCAAGGTCCTGATTAAGCATTGAAGCCTCTATGACCACGTGTCCACATGACTCATGAGTGATGCTTTCAAAGACCATCATCAATTTATAATCCTCTTTGATGACTTTGTTTTGCATCATAAGTCTAAAGACTTGGATTGGATTCTTTCTTTCTTAGTCCAAGTTGTGTCTTTCTGGAGCAAACTTGGGCTGAAGATACAACTTTTTAATCAATGTCTTCTATGAAAATGTCGGCAATCATCAAACTCCTACCGGTTTATAGAGATTGAAATTAGGTATTACAGTACAAAATAAAGGAATGGAATTACTTCCTCATTGATCTTCCTTCTTCCTCTTCCTTTTGGTTTACCGAGTTGCACAAGGGAAATAATGCTCTTTACACCGTCAATAAAACTAATCTCCTTAGAGCTTCTTGGTGAGGGTGACCTGACTTCAAGATTATGAGGTTACCCCTGGTTCAAAAGACTTGGGTCAGAAGCGAAGTCTCATGTGCATACGTCGAGCATCAATTAGATGTTTTAAACTTTTTGTAGAAGTTATTATGGTCGAAGTCCATGTTGAGAACCATATCTTCGACTTTTAGTACTTCTTTAGATCTCTTTTTCCTTTCGCAGTTGTCTTGTTATTTACTGCTATGAAGCAAATCTTGGCAAAATATACCTCTACTGCTTCGGGAAAGGCTTCATCGGGACAAAGAAAATGAGGCATACCTGATAGCCAGAAAAGCTTCTGTCCTATCAGATACATCTTGCCCCGTCTTGTAGAAATGGAAGGGAAGAAGTCGGGTCAAGCTGACTACATGCATAAAGAAAACCTTATAAAGCTCTACCCGATGTTTGTTGTTGGACAGGGTCAGTACGGTGTTGTTAGCTGTCTATATTTAGCACTCATCTCAATTGCACGAGGCTGAAGTCCAGTCAGGTCGTAATACTACCACATGCCTAAGAGGGTTGGAGCCATGACTTTGCAATTGCAATTTAAGATGTAGAGGTGCAACAGAATTGTATAGAAGCTTAGAGCAGTTTTTCAAGCCTAAGTTTGCTAAAAAGCATGGTAGCATCTTAGTTTCAGCTTGTGCCAGATTGATGCTTTTTACAAAAGAACTTGTAGAAACTATTTGTGATATCTTGTGAGACAAATATAAATTTATGATTCAGGTGGTGGTGCCATGGCCTTCCTTCCTTCTTAGGCTAAGGAGTCAAGTTTGTATAGAAGGATGTCATTTTTTCTTTCTGGGAAAAAACTTAGCTAGAGTAGAATCCTTCGTAGGAAGAAGGGCTTGCCAAGAAACTGTAGAAGTTAGGGAGGGGATAAAATCTGGTTTGAGCGAAGAAAGAGAAGATTGTCCGGATGGCGAAGAGTAGGAATGGCGATAACCCAGGGATAACAAAATGATGGATGCTTACACATGGATGAGAAGACTGAAGAAGAGGGCCTATAACTTCAAAAAATCCACGATCTCTTTTCCGTATTTTTTCAGTTTGCTTGTTTATGGGGTGGGGGGGGGGGGATCATGTTTGCTTGCTCCCTATTTTGGGAAATGGGAACACAGCAGGCGACTTCAAGGGTGGAGCCATGAAGCAAAGAGATTTTGACATGTGGCAGCAATCACACCAGCCTTTAGAGTGGTTGACATTAGAGAGAAAGGGCATCTGTTTCAGTAGGTGAACGAAACCCAAGTTCTCAATTATTTAAAGGTTAATTAGGAGAGATATGCCGGAATGGGAGAAAGTGGATGTGGACTTTTATTTGACATTGACTTTTTAAAATGCATCGATACCTGTGTTGGACATTTGTCACCGGATATGGTACTACCTGCATAATAAAATGTGAAGACCGTATGTTATCTAATTCTCCTGTTTGATTATTGCTCTAGAATGAGTCTCGATTTTTACAACATACATTACACAGAGTTAAATAAGCGAATGACCATTGTACTTTACCCCCAGTGTCAAATTAGTCACTGGACTTGCAATAGTGTCAAAATGGTCATTGGACTTATTGTTTTGGCAAATCCAGTCCCTCCGGTAAAATACGCTAACATCAACCCTGTTAAGTTGTCATATCCCTTGCACATTGTGCTTAATTAAGGGGCAAATCTGTCAAATTATGCCAAAAATATTACCTTCCTTCTTCCCTAGATATTAGTGTGCCCCGTCACCATGTTTGCCTTTTATCCCTCTCTCTCTGGCACTATAAAATCTTCTCTCATTCGTACTCAAGCCCTAAATTTTCAGGCCCAAACTCAAAGACACCTAACTTTTCCAGCCATTGAACATGGATGTAGTGGTGGCCATCTGGTTTAAATGGGATGATGGTGTAATGGGTGAGGATGGTGGTAGTGGGTTGTCTTTAACGGGATAATTATGGTTTCGTGGTGGTGATGGTGGAGAGGGTTTGGGTGCATATGGAGTGGTTGTTGATCGATTTGGGTAATCAGGGTTATGGTGGCAGCATTGGGTGGTGGTTGTGTGGTATGGGGCGGAGTGGTGGTGGTGGGTGGTGATGGAAGAAGACAAAAAGAACAAGAAAAGGAAAGAAAAGAGGATGACTTTTTTCTTGACGATTTTGCCCTCCACTTGAGCCCCATGTGCAAATTTTTAATTAGGTTTGTATTATCTAAACCTGACAGAAGGACTTGATTGGGCTAATGGATGAGTCCAATGACTATTTTGACAGGACTGCTGGTTCAGTGACCAAATTGACACCGGGGGTAAAGTACAATGCTCATTCGTTTATTTTTAGAAAACCATTACATGGATAAGTACGCCATGTCTTTGGAATTTGGAGTTACATGCTTAGACACGTACCTGATTCTTGTATCGCATAGTATGGCTCCATGACATGAAATCAAATGATTAGGTGGGTTCTTCTCTAGAATTTATATCCGTTTTGTGGGAATACAGTTCGGGGAGAAACATTTGATTTACCACTTGTACAATGGACTTTATGTTTATTTGTTTACTGGAACCCTCAAAGATTGTAACAGCTATGCCATTTGAGTTCAAGTCCAGTTACTATTCTTTTTGTTCCATAATCACCCTAATGTTGGCTTTAGTCCCTGGGTGAAGCCAATTAGTATTCTCCACAATCATCTGTCTTGAGGGTGAAGTTTACCCACACACTTCACTCGCACATTTAACTCACGACGAGTCTTGGGATTTTTACATGCCCGCATCCACTGCAGTTTGTTTATTTATTTTGACCCGTCTGATCGGACGTACCTTTTGATGATATATTGTCTCTCCTCTCCCTAATGGCTGCAGCAACTCCAACACCTTTAACAGTGACGGGCGTAATTGATGGAAAATTTGATAGTGGCTATCTTGTAACTGTCACTATTGGCTCAGAGCAGCTAAAAGGTGTCCTTTATCATGATGCGCAGCAGCCACCATGTCAAGTTCCGCAAAATAATGATGCCTCAGGTGGGCCCCGGCGCAGGCGTAGGAAAAAGTGTGAAATGAAGAAAAGGGATCCTGCTCATCCAAAGCCTAACAGAAGTGGGTACAATTTCTTCTTTGCTGAGCAGCATGCCAGGTTGAAGCCGCTTCACCCGGGGAAGGACCGAGATATTAGTAGGATGATTGGTGAGTTATGGAACAAATTGAACGATTCCGAGAAAGTGGTAAGCATTTTAGGGAATATAAATCTGTGGGAGTTTCATGTTGTGATTTATATTTTTCATGCATAAGATTTTGTTGGATCAGGTTTATCAGGAAAAAGCCTCGAGAGATAAAGAAAGATACAAAGCAGAGATGGAAGACTACAAGGAGAGATTGAGAACCGGCCAAATTATAAGTAATGCAGTGCCAATTCAACAGCGGCCTCTTGAGCCAGATGTTGAAACGATGGAACTGGATGAGAGAATTGAAACTGAAGGTGGGGACTCTCCTTACACTTCCGCAAATGAGTTTAGTTCTGGTAAAAGCGACAAAACTGCAGACGAGGACTCCGATATGGCATTGGGAGTTGAAATTGGTGCTGAAAATGTTAGGATGGACGAGGCTTTCGGTTTGCAGAAGAGAGCACTCAAGCTTGGAGATGAAAGCAAAGAATGCCTAGTAGATGTTCAACTCAAAACAAAGGCAGAATCGCGTTCTGGTGAGGATAAAGAATCACTGCCTTTCCGAGAGGAAGAAACTGTAGGTATTCAAGAGAGTGATGAGAAAGAATCAATGCCTGCTGAAGAGGGCATATCGGTTCCCTGTGAAAAGAGAGAATCAGTCCCCGTTGAGGATCAATAGAGCGGTTAAGGTTAGGCTTTCTTAAGATCATCATGACTTGCTTTTGGATAGTTTTTTCTCAATTCGCCAGTCTACTTTCTGTTTTCTTCATGCTGTCCTTTCTTTTGGATATATTTCCTGTGAATTACTAACATCAACATGCAGATGTAATTGATGTTTATTGTTGTGTTTGTAGTGTGGAACGTTCGGCTTTTGGCTCTTGGCTAGGCTATTTTCTTGGATGCACACCTAACGTTCTATCTTGGTAATTATCTGATCCATTCTGCTAGATGAAGAGACTACCTATTGGAAGGATTGCTAAGGTGCTTAGCTCCCTTTGCTGAGTTTTATATCTATGAATTCTTATTGAAAAAGACCACATCACCTCTTCTACCATTAAAGTCTGTATGACCATTCTCTGTTGCTGTATTTCAAAGTTGGAGTGTATTTAAATATTCGGCAGGCGTTTTTTGCCAAACTAATTTATAACTGTGGTTTTAGCATAGCTGTTATGATGGGCTAGACTTAAAAAGATGAGCTTCCGAGATTTGAATACTGGAAATTCTTCATGAACGCGCACCTATAATTCATCTACATAAGTCTTCTTTTTCTTTTATTTTGACTGGGCCGGACTTTCAGCTACTACACCAAACAATCGACGACCATCCGGTAGAAAATGCTGCATTTTGTCGGTGCCGGTTGTCCCGATTATGTCAGACCGTTGGATGTATTGTAAAATATTGCTTCTGTCAAACAACTCCGATTTGATCCCACGATTC